>OFHS01000116.1:36352-49602 GCA_900245855.1 Calvadosia cruxmelitensis | reverse complement strand
ACCCACATGTAGTTTGTTAGTGTTGTGTCTTATGACATTTCAATTTGTATTTGATTGCATTATTTCGTCACCAGGACTTTGGTGGTGCCGTCAAGAGGCTGCTTGTAAAAGACCCGCGAGCACTTCCAGAGGGCGCCTTCAATCAGATGTTTTTGAATATTGAACAAATATACTCGTTAGATTTGAAATTCTTGCAAGAATTGGAAGTGAGAATGAAGAATTGGTATGTAGTTGTCGTTGTTTAGCTTATGACAATAATGTATGTGTTTCATGTTTTGTGTTATTGATGGTTTGATGATCCCAATCCAGCAATCCAGTGCGCTGTTCAATTTTAATCACTTGATTCAGTGAGCTGATGTAACACTACAACCTCAAGAGCCCAATTATGTAATGTAGCAACCTCAGGACACAGGCTCAAAGTAACACAGACGCCTCTTAGTTTGAACATTTCTAGATGATAGATGCAATTATTCTTATTATGAGATCATGACTATTGTCTGCCGCTTCAACCCTCGACAAATTAGCATGCAATATTAACTTGTCTGTATTCTAAATGAAGTGTTTTGTTGTTGAATAATTGACCACTTTTTGATATTCTTAATTTTGATTCTGTTAGGGATGAACACAAGAGGATAGGAGATATCATTCGCGAATATGGACATTTTCTCAAGGTAAGGACAACAGTTACCACTTTGAGTGAGTCCAGGTTTGCTATTGTTATGATACACCTACTGATCAATGTGTTTGCATGTTTCTTCTGAAGATTTATACCACATACATCCGTGGCTATGATCACGCTCTTGCTGCTGTTCAAGAGAATTTACAGAAAAGCCAAAAATTTGCCTCTCTTGTCAAAGAATATGAGGTACGCCTTTTAAGATATGGGACATACCGTAATCTTCTTGAGCTTCCTATTTATGCGCTATTTCTCATTTGTTTTTTTGTTTTCTAAATCTATGAATTGATGTTACTTAATTTTCACAAAGTGAATTGCAAACGTAGCTTCACGTCAGTGGTTCAATGCCAACCCTCTCACTCCTTAATTCTGCCAACCAGCATTCGACCAACATGATCCTTTTTGCAATGTTGCAAAATGTTTGTTATGCTGGCAGGTTTGTTTTGTTGCTAAATTTCAAGTGTCTTGTCGTGGTGTTTTTTAGAGGAGTCCTAAATTCAAGAGCCTCAAGTTGACCAGTTTCCTCCTGAAGCCGATTCAAAGAATACCAAGTTATCGTCTCTTGCTTATGGGTACGCGACTATTAAGATCACTGTTGCTGCATATTCATTACTTCTGCTAACACATGACACTGAGCGCAGATACCCTTTGCTCGCTTTGTTGCAAGTTTACAGGTAAGGACGTGACGAATGAATGCAACTCCACAGCAAGGTTGTGATTGACAAGTGCCTCGTTTTGATTGTGGAGCCTCTTTGTGTCTCTTACCCGCCACTGTTGCCTGCTGACAGACCTCATTTTGTCATTGTTAAGCAAGGCACACTGGCACATCGGGAGAGTTTGTGAGCAGGAAACGTATATCTGAGATCATGATTTTCAAAATCTCCATTTTGTTCGATTTCAGATTATTTCAAGAACTTGTCTGATGACAGTCAAGACACTAAAGACATCAAAGGTACCGCCATCTCGGTTGACTTGCATTTTTACAGTGTCATCATGATACTGAAGTTTAGACAAACCCTCAGAGTGCAGTAGCAGTAGACCGGCTGAAGTAGTAGGATCCTTTGAAGCCATACAGTTTGTCTAATGATCTTTGTCATCTATAGGACAGCTGTATGCCTTCTTGTTGTGACAGAGTGATTTATTCAGCGTAGTAAGGCAGACAAACCAACTGTCGGGCCATCCTTGTTAGGCAAATTCACCGTGGTTTTCGTGTTGTTGGAAGTGCTCAAGGCATGGCGTCTTATTTGATGTTGTTCTTATCTTCTTCTTTCCTATCTTTTCAATGATGTTCATCTTGTTTCAGACGGTGTGAAGATTGTCTCTGATGTGGCTGAATACATCAACGAAAGCATGAAGGAAGGCGTGAGTCAGACACTCCTCGGTTGACCCCTTTCATTTCTCTCTTCAGTCTTCTCTGCGTTTGCAGGAGATGTGGCATTGGAATAGGGAATGAGTAATTGAAATATTTCTTGTGTTTTAGGAGAAATTCCAAGATGTTCTTCGTGTTCAATCACAGATCATGAACAGCAACGAAATTGTCAAACCAGGACGGGTAATTAGCAGTAGCTCTGTTGTTGCGACTTCAACTCATGTTTATACCAATTATTGAATGCCTATTGTCATCTTGGGCTGATGAGTTTAAATATCTTAAGAGATAAATCAAGTGTAATTATGTGATACTGTGGATTTGTCATGAATTAACATAATCATGGCTGCAATCAGAGAAAACCACAATGCCACAGATTAAAGCTGTAACGTTGATTGGATAATTAAGAGTTCATTGTGACTCAAGATGGACATTAAATTTGTTCTTGCAATGGATGCGCTTTGTTTGTTCTGTCATGTTTGTTTGTATTAGTAATGGCTCAAAGGATTTTATGTAGCATACATCAGTGATGGAGTGTGAAGTGCATTGAATTGGCCTTCAGTCAGTTGTTAGTTTCAAGTATGGATACAGTGACAACCTGTGTAAAGTGGTCATTGAACCTGTTCACGGTTTCCAGTTGTCGTCGGCGCCTGGTGTGGTCGTAATGGACAGGTTTAGTCATCCACCAGGGATTGCGTGACTGTATCATTTATGCCGCGATTTGTTTGCTTCCAGTATCTGCTGAAGGAAGGGCTACTGCGCAAGCTCAGTCGAAAGGACACCCAGGAGAGAATGTTCTACTTGGTATGTGACCTTGCTGACCCTGTGGACCTTTCCCACGATGCATTTCTTCCATTCTCTGCTCGTAATATGGTGCCGTGCGATCTCCTTGCAGTTCACCGATGCGCTACTCTACTGCTCGGCGATTGGACACAATCAGTACAAATTGATCCTAGAAATGCCATTGGCCAGCATCAGCGTAAGTGCCGTTTCATTGGTCAGTTTGAAACTGACCGAAATTCAAGCTACGAACGTTGACATTAAAATGAAGACTGAAGGAAACGCTCTCAGCGGTTTGTTAATGGTTCTTCGTTGTAATCTCTTGATGGTGTTCACTTGCAGGTTCATCTTCCAAAGTCGGAGGATTTTAGAAATGAATTCAGCGTCATCAGCACCAAACGATCCTTCATGTTGGCTGCCACGTGAGTTTATGCCATTTCCACCCTGCGATATCTAGCTGTGAACTGCATTCAGACACTCAGCAAGGCGTCACGCGGAGGCTGCATGCTCGCGAGGCTAGGTGTCTTGTACCAGGCCTCTTGTAGACGTTCTCGCCGCCTCAGTCGCATGCATGATCAAATGACGACCGTGTCAACAATGCATTTCTATTCCACACATATAGTATGCAAACTTCACCAAGCGGTGCCATGCCAACCAGAATGATTGCGGCGTGAAACGATTACAGCCTGCCAATCACAGCGGGCGTATTGTCGATCCAACCCATTGCCTTGAATTTGCTTCTGATTTCAACTTTTCATCTCTTTTGGTTATTTGTTTTTTCCCATGGTGTATGTATGACGCATTGTTTGTTTTATTGGCATTGTTATGTCATCTCTGATGTCTTCTTTCGTTGTTTCAGGTCAACAGAAGACCGCGACAACTGGATGAAGGTAAGGAAAGGACTATCGCCTTTGCAATGGCAGACCGACGACTACCTTCTATTTATTAGAATTAGTATTGATCGAATCCACGCGCGCCATCACGAGTGGTGACATCTGGTGCTTGCTTTGATTGTGGTTTCAGTGGCGTTGCTTTCATTCCTTTTAGGCTTTGAATTCAGCCATTGAAGAAGTATCGAAGAAACTTGTGACGTTTGGCCTGAAGAAGGGCGCCGACGACTCGTTTTCACCCTTGGTAAGCATCTGGCATGAGAAGAAAGCACGAGGGGTGTTCGTTGGATTTATGGATTGTGTTGTAATCGAATTGTGTGTGTTTGCCTTTAGCCCTCTGAGAAGGAACTGGGTTCAGTTGCGCCGCCCTGGGTGCCTGACGACCGCGTTACCATGTGCATGACGTGCACCAAAGGCTTCACCGTCTACAACCGCAGGCATCATTGTCGCGCATGCGGAAAGGTCAGCACAGCCGTTTACATTTGATCAATCAATCTACTGGCTCTGTATGGCTTCTCAGACTGCGGCGTGTTGTTTGAATCGAATGCAGTCTCCTTCTTGGTTGACCGCCAACAGAACCCGTTGTGACGTTGTGCCGCAGCGCCAGTGGAATGCATGGTGTAAGGCCTTCTCTTGTCTTCTGCTGACCTCGTCATGATTTCTAATCGTTCTATTGTCAGGTGGTTTGCAGCAGCTGTTCTTCGTACGAGGCTCCGCTTGAATACATGGAGAACGAGGCTGTGCGTGTTTGTGAAAAGTGTTTCTCGCATTTGTACCACGGTGAGCCTTCGCTGCGATCATTATTGCTCCGCTGTGTTTCATGTTGATCTTCATTCATGTGCTAGCCAATGAAATCATAGCTTGGTCTCGCGAGCAGATTTCAGAGGCTGAGAGCCTACTAGAAATCGACCAAACCATAACTTAAATTCTGGAAGCGCATTGTAAAGTAAGGGTAGAGTCATTTATAGGAATCAAGGTGTTAAACTGCGAAGAACATTGGTTTCCATTTTCAATTCTGCTTGCTACGAAGATCGATTGAGTCGAGTTGGCCGTCATCATAATTCTCCTCTCTTTAATAGTCATGTTTAATTATTTATAATTCTCTCTCTCTCTCTCTTTGTCGTTGCAGTGAAAATCTATGAAGAGACGAATGGCAATGAAGTTGATGGCCGATCTACGTCAAGTAGCGACCCCGTTCGCGAAGAAATGCAGGCGAAATTCCGCGTCATTAAAACCAAGAAGCGAAACAGGCGAAATCGCAAATCGCTTCCCTCGAAACTTACGGAGGTGAGACCACGTTTCACTGCATGAACTCTTCTCAGTGATCTCTTTCAAATTCCAGAGCAGTGCTAGCTCACTGCAGTCGAACATCTTATAGAAATGGCGAATATTCAATGGTATGTCTTCATCTGTATGTTGTGACGCAGGTGATGGCCGACGAAGACAGCTCAATCGACAGTGGACACCTTCGCATTAAGAAAGGCAAGACGTGGAAGAAGTACTGGTTTGTGTTGAAAGATCACGTCCTCTATACTTACAAAGCACCCTCGGTAAGCCCAGTGGCATGGAACCGAATGATGTACCTGAGTGACAATGCATGATGGATCTTGTTCGTCTAGATTACTGTTCTGTGATTGGAAGTCTCGTTGTTGTTGCTAGGGCAACTCAATAAGCCAATACCTGTGATGCATTGATGTGATATAATTATTAATAATTTTGCTGTTTGTTTTTCAGGATCCTGCTGCGCTTGACACGATGCCTGTGCTTGGCTTTGATCTTGATAAGACGCCTGAGGTGAGCATCCTTCAAGATTTTCAGCAGCAGCCTTGGTCAGTCCGTCTGAGTATGCAAGACCGCGAGGGAAATAAATGATGTCATTGATTTATCACACGATCTCTTGTAGGCGGACGGCGATGAGCTGGTCTTCAAGCTGTCTCACAAGGGTCTCAAAGAGCCAGTGATATTTAAGGCCGAAAACAAGCACCTGAAGGACAGGTGAGGACCAAGGCCTTTCATTCGATGCCAGGGCCAAGCGAGCTCACGATGTGCTGTCATTAAACCCTTTGTCTTGTTTGCAGATGGACGCAGTGTCTCGCTCAGGCAATCACCTTTGGCCCGACGTAACACTCCTGGGCCAGTGACGCACCATGCACGCCATCACCGTTTATACCATTGACGTCACTCACAGCCGCGCACATCCGAAAGAATTGAGGCTGACCGATGCCTAGCCTCCTTGGTGTGGATGCCATTGCCTAAGCGCGAGGCCACGGACAGTGAAATGATCTGCCTTTTACAGTGAATTTAATTTTCAAGCAATGTATTTTGAGAAATGGAAGATTTATATTTCGTTAGTGCGATAATTTTAGACAGAGGCTGTTGTCATCGCTCCTTTTGCATTGAAAATGAATAAAGTTTGCGTTGAATTACGACGCAGTATCACAGCGACAGTTGTTCCTCTCCGTTTGCTGCAGATGAAAGTGAAAAGCAGCGTCTGTAGTTTAGGTTACGCCAAATCCACCGTAGGTCATTTCATTCAGAAGGGATTATATCATCATCACAAAGCAGCCCATGAAAAGTTCTTGACAGTTTTCAATAAAACAACCTTGCCTTATTTACAACAACAATCCATTTTGATATACAACGCTGATTTCTATACAGCACAACTTGCACGAGTACTAATACTGAATAATTAAAACTTTAAAACATGCCACCTTTATAAATTACTTATCAATAATCTAACGGGCCTCAGAAGGACGAAGTTCGTGGCACTTGTTTGGGAGGCCACAGGGTGAACACGAACGAGGCAGGTTCGCATGTGAGTTATCCTACTCGACGTGAATGTGAACGAGGCAGATGAGCACGTGATCAGTCGCTCAATTTGAATAAATCTAGATGACTGCCAATCGGGCATTTCCAATCAAGTCACGTCACGTGACACCATATAGATCTTGTGTGAAAACAAGTTCGTTTCCGAAAATAAATATAAATCTCTCATTTCTTTTAAAAAAGTCACTGTTTCGTTCTCGAGTGAGAAAATCGAGGCTTCGGCGTAGAAGAATCAACGCTTGTAAAACTTGCTGCAAGTTAGCTGAAGCCTAGACCAGCTAGGCGGAGGGCAAGAGCCGGAGTCATGGCAACATCATGGGATGGTGAAAATGGGTGAAGTAGAGGCCATGAAGGTGAAAAGAGGCCTTGGATGGCGACGGGTGTTGTCTTCTAAGCGGGCATCATGGCTACTTTGAGGCCGGTCGTCCTACTTGGACTGCACATGCCACAGTAGCCACCGCATTCACCAAACACGCCTTGGCCGTCCTGCAAGTACACATGTGACACAATTATCCAGACAGCCGGACAACATGGCAACTAAACACGGCCGCGGTGTCGTTCATGCTAACACTAACCGAATGACGGCGGATTCGTTGCGCCGTGTGGTAGCCTCGGGTCGACCACGTGACGTCTTCCTGGATAAACAACTTGGTGCCTTTCAAATTGACACTGAACCGGCCCTGCAGCAAACACAACAGACTGAGTTGCATGAAGCAAGAAAACGGAGGGGTCAAGGGGGACGTCAAACTGATGCAAAATTGTACTCAGAATCTAGACATGTCATAAATGGTATTTTAAAATGCCAAGCAAAGCGACACACACAGCAGGGTGCCATTGCATAGTCTCCTGTCCTGTGTGATGCTAGTCCTACATACCTGGGGGCATTTCTTTCTACTGAAACAATCTCCAGCCGACGCGAAAGGAGGTGGATTTCTACCAAATTTCACGGTGAATTTCTTGTCATCAGCTTCAAGAAAAAGAAACGTGTAAAATCGATATTGCGCGTTGACGTCATTTACAGATCTGTCGCGAAAGCGTCATTCTACTTACTTAGTAAGACCATCTTTCTCACATCGATTCTAACTTTACTGAAGTACGTCGAACCAGAGGCCGCGTAATCGAGGCAGTCCTCACATAATCGAGACCCAGTGTTGTTGCTGGGACATTGACCGCGGTAGCTGAGGCTGAAATCACAACAGAGCGGCAATCAATTGACTCGCCTTCATGGGCGCATGCGTCTTTGCCTATCGCCTGAGTGAGGTTGAGTTTACCGTTTGCCGTAGATCTCCGAATAGTTCTCTCGCGGGTCTGCCTTCAGCGTGATATACTCGCGTGGGTTGCTGCGGGACATGCCCTCGCAGTACACCTACAACCGAGGCCGACGAAACACTGAAACATCAACATTCTGCGACTTACATGTGACCGTTCAGCTCGCGTGAGGTTCTCTTCTTACCTGCAGCTGCCTGTTCCCTTTTAAGATGATGAAATGTTCGCCGTCGAAATTCAAGCGAGTTAATCGTTTGATGTCTCGACACGACCTCGCAGGACCTGAAAGAGAGGCCAGCAAAAGGCTTTCACAATCACATCACAGCACCACTAAGATCATGACAAGAAGTAAAGAATTACAGACGACGCGCATTGCATTCAACACATCAGTGATAAAGGGACAGATGAATTAGCATAACAATGCAATGGTATTTCGCTGCGTATGATAAGGGCGATTCGAATAGCCACGTATACTTACAATCAGCTGAGTTGCAGACACGAGCGTTGCCTGGCTTTTCTGCGGCGCACAATTCCTCCTTCTGTGTCCTTCCTTTCGTATCCACGCAGATGACAGCCCGTTTTGAGATGCCTCCGCCACACTCAGCCGAACACTGGAAAGAACAGAAGAAACAAATTTAATCAGCAGTACGCTCGAAAAACGGTTGGATGTCCTACTTTACGAATATTGTGGACACGGAGGATTGGAGAAGCATTGGCGATCAATTTCACAGCTTACCATTGACCAAGATCCGGTTCGCCAATGAAACGATTCGTTGCATTTCCCTAGATTGCAGATCTGCCACGCCGCAGGCCTCTGTTTGATTGGACAGCTCTTCGCCACAGATCCTGGTGGTGTGTCACATGACACGCGCCGACGCTGAACGCCAGAATCACACGACGATGAACACTGGAAAAAGACGGCGAAGAAACGTCAACCCAAACGACACACCACTTGCTTGTCAGTCACCAAGGAAACCACGTTGTCACTGTGATAAATCAATGAGAAAAGCGGCCAGGCGTATTCTCACAGCAAATACCTACTCACGGTGACAGTCAGGTAAAGGTAATGCGATACAGCGCTACAGTCAATGTGGCATCAGATACAATTTGATTAAGTCAAACCAAGCCATTACTAATCATACTAGACTATATTGCAATTGATAAAACCGACAATCGACTCACCGTGCTCCATTCACCTGCGATCCATTGGGCTACGCAGGGCCCGAGTGAGCATGCTTCGATGGTCTTAGGCCTGGTCTTGCTGCAGTAGGCCTGGGCCACTTGCCTGCCACGCGCGTTACGACACCACAACCCGCGACGACGCACCGAATAACCGCACGTTCTGGCGCACTACGACAACAACAACAGAGTAATGGGATGATGATCCTGAGGTCATAGTCATGACTACCCGCACCCTAGCAACCAAGATCACTTATTGCTCACAGTAATAAAGTGAATCAATCTATTTAAGTGAGTAGGTTGGCGGCGTTCAAGAACGTTACAAGTGGAAGACAGCCCCTTCGTCGTGAATGGGTCAGAACATTGATTTGATCTCGGTCTTACCGGGGTCCAGTCTCCCACGTGCCATTTGTACGCGTCTTGTATGCAATTTCCATCGTCACATTCCGCTGTCTCTGTAGGCTTGGATTCGAGGCTGCAAAGGTTCGCGTCGGTGACATTCTTGTCGCCATGGACACAGCTGACCTCACGCTGCTTCTTGCAGTCGGAATTGCACTGCAGATTACAGTTAAGAACGAGAGCAATAAGCCCATGTGACAAAGTGACCGGCATTGAGATTGACCGGCATGGAGCATGACCGACGCCCGAAGACACAGCAACCAAATGCGAGGGCGGTGATCTAACCTCTGTCCACTGTCCTGTGATCCAGCGCGCGCAGAGGGGCAGTCGACAGGGCGTCTGTTGCTTGGGTTTCTGCATGTCAGCGCATTCCGTCTCGTGGAGGCGATCTCCTTTGGAATTCTCGCACGTGACATCACGGAAGATGAAGCCGCTGCCACACGTCACAGAGCACTGCATGATGGGAAACAGCCACAGAAAAGGTAACGCTAATGGATCAACACCAATTAAAATGGCGGCCGCTCATCAGTTCAACAGAAAACAGACAGTCTTACCGGTTGCCAAGGACCGCTGTTCCATCTGGGCACTTGGGGACACTCGGTCATCTTACACGTCCGTCTGTCTGACGGTTTGAACGTGCCGTTGCATTTACGGTCGACGGTTGAGCTGCCATTGGTGAACTGACAGACTACGTGGCGGAGTTGTTCGCCTTGGCCGCACGACTGAGAGCACTGGTCGCATGCAGAAGAGGCAATCACATCTCAATATAAATACATCATTACCATGCATGAAACAATCTCAGGGCTTGAAGTCCATCAGCCCGTGTCCTATTTTATCTGATTATGTGCTTACCTCCGTCCACGCGCCGTAATTCCACCCTGGGCATGGTCCTGCGCTGCACGCCTTCATGATGATCGGCTTAGCCCCTTCGTCACATCCGCCTTCAGCCTCAGAGTCGCACGTCACTAGCCTCTGTCGCGTGCCAATGCCGCATGTCACGGAGCACTGGGAAGAGAGAACAAATCGCACCAATGTCACAGCAGAGACAAACATGTATTTAAATGACGCATAGTTGGCTCAGTCGCTTGTTCACCAGACGGCCAGACAGTTGATTGAATTGCATGTGCTTACCGGCGACCAAGAGCCGAATTTCCATTTCCCGGCCAAGCCGCCGGAGTTCTCTTCCTTCACTTCTGACTCCGTCGTTGCACATTTGTGATCGTTGCATGCTCGTTTCTCGGTCGGTTTCTCGTGGCCGGCACATTTGTGGTCGTCCGTCACCAGTCCTTCTTCGTTGGAACATCGTACGGCCCGAGTCTGCGATCCGCCGCCACAAACGGTTGTACACTGCAACAAATTGCCAATGCAACACTGCATATATAACGAAATCAGACGTGTGCTTTATTTAACCATGAAGCGACGTGACTATCCAGAACAAATGCGTCATTAGATCATATTATAACAGGTCTTCTATAAAGCCGACTAAGACTTGAACTATCACCTAAAACAAATTCTATCACGGTGAGTTATCTGGTTGGAAGAGTTTCGTCCACTCTCTTTCGCACCTTGCCTATTTGGCAATGGTCACAATCATTCGGCTGGTAGAATTAGTCATCGAATAGAGCAAGTACAACGTTGTCGGGCGCCCTTTTGTACCCACCTCGCTCCATGGGCTTGTCTTCCACAGGGGGCACCCCTTGGGACTGCAGACCTTCATCTCGCTTGGCTGGTCAGCGGCGCGACAGAGGCTGACGTCAGCTACTTCGCCGTTCGTATAACGACAACTGACATATCTCTCTTGGATGCCCTCGCCGCAAGAGACGCTGCACTGTAGACATAATTCAACAACAACAGCAACCGTCAGCAGGGACAGCATCTTCTGCTTGTCACACAGTATACATGCGAATGAGATTACATGAAAACGAGATCGTAAGCAGCATACTTGTGTCCAGGCGCCAGTCATCCACACGGCCGTACTTCCGTCGTCATGGAGAGGCAGTCGTTTCACTTGGGCTGCAACAGGACATGGTCTTGCGCGGCAGTCCTTGCGGTCGATCGGGCGGCTGGCGGGTTCGCACTCTTCGTCTGGTACCAATTCACCGTCACTACGGCGACAGCGGATTTTCCTCGCCTGGGTTCCAGGACCGCACGTGACCGAACACTGGGTGGGAAGAAAGCGAAACGCATTAGTGCTGAACTACGGCCTTCGATTAGAATACATCTTTAATATGAACGCCAAAAAGAAATGATGCAACGAGTTAGTGCTTACCCTTGTCCAGGCCCCCTTCTGCCACGAGGGGCAAGCGCGCATCTCACACGGTTGAGTGACCGCTGGACGCTTGGTTTGATGGCACACGCTTATCTTAGTGATCTGTCCAAGGCCACTTGTGCAGTAGACATCCCTGTGTTGCACGCCAAGGCCGCACTGCACAGAGCACTGTCGAAATAAAACACAATCTAAATCAGAATCCTTCAGGTTATCACGATGCCTTCCGTATCCTAGCAACGCTACTCTTACCAGGCCCCATTCGCCGGTCTTCCACTGTGGACATCCGATGTTATTACAGCTCCTGGTAAGCGGTCCTCGTGTTGATGAGTCGCAATCTTTATCGGTCAGTTTCCGTGAGAGGCTGTCGACGCAGAAAGCGAAGCGGGTCTGTGTGCCTCCATCGCACTCTTTCGAACACTGAAACGATATTTCGCCAGAGAGCGTTACTCCATGACTAACTTTTGACAAAACAAATTAGAATATATTATTGTCACTTCAATAGGTGCCACTACTCAATGGTCATGGCTGGGCATGCGCACCTTGCTCCAATCGGTGTAAGCCCATTTGCTTCCTGAACAAGGCGACAGGCAGCGCACCATCTTCTTTGGTTTCACCAGACGGGCGCAGTGCTTTGAGATGACCGTCTCTGGCTCCAGGGTGAGGTTGGTGTGCTTCTTCATGCATTCGACAGAGCGAGTCTTGTATCCAGACCCACACGCGGCCGAGCATTCGCTTTCTGCAGTGATGCTCCAACTGAAAGAAACCATGACAGCAGCGTTTTTAGTTTCATTGTTCAGTGATTATCGAATGGCATTACCCGAGGAGCAGCCCAATTTGCTCAGCCTACCTCACTCGGCACTCTCTGTTGCACTTTTCCTCCACTGCGCTTAACTTTGGCGATGGACATTTCTCGTCGGCAACCAGCTGACCGTCAGCGTCCCTCAGGCAGCGATAATGACGCCATTGGTAGCCTGAAATTAATGAACGAATAACACATTAAAAAGTACAATGGGGCTGATGTGAAGCCTACTAGGAGGCCACAAGACGGCCTAAGGATACATGCGCACGGCTGCCATTTCCACATTGATGGCTGTTCTTACCGTGGCACAGTCGGTTGCATTTCGACCAATCGGCATCGAGCACCCATGAGTAGTTCTGACGTCCGACGACTGGCATGTTGAAACTGTAGACGATGTTGCACGGGATGATGTTGCCCACGCTGAGCACCTGCGGCAGAAGGATTCATTAGACCGGTCTGAAAAATGGTGCCTGATCTATACTGAACGCCATACGAATAGGAATCCGGCAGCAAACGGGCACCTTGACAGTGACATGAGACGTCAGTTTGCCAGGAATAACGATGGTCTCATTCTGAACATCAGAACCGGAATAGAGGATATCCATGCCATTGCTTGTGTACTTCCTGCTTCCCAGGCTCACCACAAAGTGTCCGTTGAAGATGTAACGATTGTCCTTGTTCATAATGGCTGAAGAAATAGAGCATGGAATGAGCTTGGAAATGAACATCTGACAGGATTACTGCAACGCAATTCGAAAATCAATTCCCAGTCTGGTACTACATTATGATTGTTGAGCGGT
>OFHS01000116.1:22371-36264 GCA_900245855.1 Calvadosia cruxmelitensis | reverse complement strand
TGTAGGCCAACATGGCACTCACCCAAGAAGTTCGTATCGGCCCTGGCTGGCTTCAGGGAGTACTGCGAAACCACTAAGTTGCTGGCACCGAGTGGAATCCGCACGACAAAATTATACCCTGCAATGATATCAAATATCATGTGAAACGTCAAAAGAAAGCGAAAATTGCGACGAAATGGTGAACGATGCTCCATTACACGACAGGATCTCGCGTCGGCTGGCAAGGCAACGAACGGGTCTTACCGTAACGCGTTTGATTCAGCGAGCCCGTGATCTTCCTGCAAGAGGAATTGTCTCCATTGCAAACGCCGCAGCTGTCGTACTTGGCTGCCGAATTCAAGACGTGATCGCATCCAGCCGGCTGAGAGATGAAATGAAACAAGAGAATTGCAAATGCAACAGGAACATAGCAAAAGACATTCATCGCGAAACACGAAGATCCAAGGGACTGCGCCTTCACAGACAGATCCGAAATGCAATCTTCAACAATCCAGCCTGTTGTTGACCTTCCTTCGGCGCTCAGCAGAGCAAACTGCAGGATCGAGTGAATGGAATCCACGTCAACAACTTCATAGGATTCGTGACGTAATACGGTCGCTGGGTTGACGCACAACAGTTAGTTAAGCCAAAACGATACGAGAAGGAGGCACGCGGATCAGGATTAATCTATGGTCTGATATGACCTACCCGGCATTTGCCTTCGACGCATTTATTGCTTGTGCCGGGCCAGCATTCTGTGCCATCGATAACGCGCGAGGCCAGCTCGTAATAGAGGCTCTGTCCCTCGACTTCACAGAACAGCCGACAAGAGTCTTGCGTCCGCACTGAAAACACGATGACACGAATTACAGACTCTTATTCTGCGACCGCGAAAGACAAAACGGGTTTGATGAAAACAGCGACGCGATCTCACCTCCTCTGGTTTTGGCCAGCCACGAGACATCGGGAGAGACGCCATGGATGTTCAGGTTTTTACCGTTGAAGGCTTCGCATTGAACAGAACGAAACGACTTGATAGTCTTTGGACAGTCCTGCAAAGGGCATCGACAATGTAACATACAATAATTATAATGAAGAAGTCTCTCTTCACCAGACCTCTTGATAAACTCAACTTGACGATCATTTGCATTTGGACGCGCATAATGACGGACAATGAGTTATAAAGGTCTTCAAACCATGCGCAGAACAAGGCCATATTTGGCCGGCATTAGATTATTATTACTGTTCAACAATGAGCTATGATCAACTGATACCGAAGGGTAGTTTCACTGACCATTGTGTTGCAGGAGCGATGGCGCCTTCGCTTTCCAACGCAGTAAGTGCCTCCGTTCCTAGGTCTGCAATGACATCGTAACAATCGAGTGAGAGGCTATATCGCAATGGCAGATCTGCGACCAAACAAGGACCAAGTGAGCAACCAAGACCTTTCTCCCCAAAACAGATATTCAATAAATAAATACGGTCTTTTACGGCAGGTGGTCGCTCACTGGAGGTTGTCCGCAGTAATACGAGTTGAGTGTAATTAGTGATTGATGACTCACATTGGATTGTCGCATTCGCGCTCTGAGAATGTGATCCCTCCGCCGCACGATCTCGAGCATGCGCCGAACGGCCGCCACGCGCCCCATTTGCCGTTGAGCGGGTAAAGCTTTTCGCGCAGCTGGCAAGAGCCTCGAATGCACCACTGAGAAATGAAATGGAGACAATGTGATTATCAGTAATCATGGTACCGCGGAATTCGGTGCACCTCTGAGTCTCTGAGTACGAACCATTGATTTTCCGCAGCTCGTGCCATCCGCCCAAGGCATGTTATTTGTGTAGCATGCGTTCTTGTTGCCATGGCGCTTTGTACACCAAAGACGCTCGCAGCTTTTCTAAATTCGACACAAAAAATCTCGTCAGGTTCAACAGTGAATTTGAAATTACAGATTACATCGATCAAACGGGCGGCCACGTGTCTCTCAGACACAAACAGGCGTAACAAACACGGCCACGAAGCTTGACCATAAGAAGGCAAGTTTCAGCCACTTTGGGCACGTTGTAGCTTCCAGCGTGCCTTGCTCGACACAACGAGGGCGTATCTTACCGTATAAGGGCATGTCGAGGCATTGTTTCCAAACACCAGAGCGCATTGTTCGTTTGCAGTGAATGTCTCGCCAGGCAGCTTGAGCGGCAAGTGGTGTTTCGCTTCTGAGGATGGCTTATCGAACAGACAATGACCGTGACCAGCCCTGTGTCGCACAACAACAAGCAGACACATCCATCAAAACACAAACGCACAGTTTAATTAGTAGAAATAACACAACAGCAATCACAACTGTCATTCAGGAGATCGAACGGTGACGAAACTGACGCTACACCACAGACAAGAGGACGTGGTGTCGTGAAAAACGATCTTGGTGACGTCATAACGATTGTCCTAAAAGACTACAGTACTTTTAAATCGAAATTGCTCTAACTCGAATCTTTTGGTGCCGTCACCTGTTACTTTGACTTATTCGGTCACCACTGCAGAAAGTCGCGTAAATATAAAGAGACGTACAATGCTGCGCTGATGCAAATCGCTAGGGAGGGTGACTGCTTGCCAAGCTTAAAATCAAACCGACTTTGTTAAGCGAGGTTTTTCATTACAAGAAGTAGATTTCGTCTAAACTGACAACGCAGCCACACAATATTACGCGCGCTCCATAACAAACAGTATATTATACAGTATTGGCAAATTGTATTTTGCGGTTTGAGTTCTGACAGTCAATTTGGATAAGCGACCGTTACAGGGACCAAAGAAAAGTAATCGCTCATTGCAGGCAATTGAATAATCTGGGTGGTCGTCCGAGACAGGTTGGACTGTGTGCGATTAGAACATGACGTAACCATCTGCTCAGCTGAACTTACTCGAGGAATTCAGTAATGGCCTTCCTGCTACAACTCGACCACGTCCATGTCTTTGAGTTCAGTGTGAACGAAGGCGTCATAATGTGAACGCTGTCCTTCTCTTCGGTGCACGGGTTGCTCTCGCCGTCATGCTGCGAGTTGAACCTGAAGACGGACGGACAGAGACCATCAGCTCACAGAAAACACAGAAGGATAGCAAACGAATGAACGATTAAACGAATGGAATAATGAGTGATGGGGCGTGTCAGGGTCTTTGCGACTCACAGGTGGCCTAGTTCGTGAGCGACGGTGAATGCGACGCTGAGACCGTTGTCCTCTGAGACCGAGCAGCTTCGCTTCAGATCGCAGATCGTTCCCAATTCAGCAAAACCTGAAACACCATCATCACTCGCGGTCATCATCATCACACATTGCCACTTACGCCAGCATCGTACTTGCGCCGACACAACACATCTCGCTGGACGCATGCGCGCTTACCCAGGGTGTCACACTTGGAGGCTGACGTACAAAGGTCTTTCCTGAAAACGAGAAGGTACAATATAGCACGACGTCATCAGCGGAACATGGCCTCGTTCTGATTAATACCTCCGGACCTTATTCAGAGAAGAACGCATGCGCGTGCCATTCACATAGCACTCCCCATGGCACAGGACTTAACCATTATACGATGCACAGTTGCGTAGTAGCCACAATGGGCTCAAACAAGACGAATGTCAGCATAATAACGTCATTGTCAGGACAACATTAACTATTTCTAGTGAACAAGATCAGCATCATTTGGGAAAAAGAATCAGCAACTGGTGCCTGACGAGCGGAACAAACAGGTGACAGTTACCTCGTAAGTAGGACGGCTGTATCGAAATGCTCCGGGTGTTTGTCGTTGACTTTGTTCAGCTTCCGCTGCCATTTACAAAAGTTCTTCAGCGTTTTGGACGCACTCCGAGAGACAGACAACTCATTCTGAAAGAGAAATTGAAAGGCGGCTGAGTTCAATCTGTGTCCCTTGGTGGCAAGAAGAATATTCGAGAGAACGACGAAGGATCTATCTCTACGCACCGGATCTTTCTTGAGAATGACCAATTTGACGACGGAGATGGCAATGTCATTGCCAATGCTTGCGTCCTTGAATATGCCCGTCACCTGAACGACACAGCAAAAGCATGTAAGTCATGGAAACAACCCGTGTTATGATGGCACAACCACAACAACACGAATTCATTTGTAGTCTCGTTCATTTGTAGTTGGCCTCAAACCTGTGCAATAGCTATGTCACTCTGCAGCTTCAACAGTGCATTGTATCATGTACTTTAGACCTTAGCAGTTGTTGTAAGCTATTTCAAACTGTATGAAAATCTGCGTTCGCCTGTCATTAATTAATTTTTAATTGATGATGACTAAGTAAACTCAACAGAGGATTCAATGAGATGTTCTTACCACGGCCATGACGGCTAACAGGTATTTCCTGAGCTTTAGCTGGTTGCCATGGTAGAAGTCGTACATGCTGGCGTCTGCGACAACCATGGTCTCGACGTTACGAGTCCAAGAGAACGAGCGCCTGTCGCGCGTCGGCGTCTTGAGGGCTTGGACGCTGCCTCCAGGTGCGGTGCGCAGCTTATACGGATGGCTGGCGATAGGAATTGAATTCCTGCTCTGCGCTGGATATAAATAACAAGCAGATCTGTCAGAGGCATGACGGAATAAAAAGGCAAAGATGAGATGAAAGACAAGTGACACCTAATGACACGTTCCTGGCTTCCTGCGCTACAAATATGATAAAAAAAACAATTGGAACTGTCTGTCAACGACAGCCCCTTCGAATCCCGCATCAAGTTAAATGCAATGCCCATGTCACGTTGTCAAGTCATTGCCATGCCTTGAAGCGAAGTACGTCATGAATTCACGATGAAGGCCACTTGACATGGGATTACGAAACCGCGACCGCAAAGCGCCGCGTGAAAAGTGGTCGCTCTGCCGCGAAGGAAGGTCCTGGACAGGTGCTCTTTGAAAAATTGAAAGGTCGTCGTGTCATGAAGGGACACGGACACCTTTTCCACGGAATGGAATGAAACCATCTTCATTGCAGTAACGATCACCGAGTAATAAGGAAAGCATCCAACGTAACAATCACCCAGGGATACCGCACTGCATAGGTTGCTGCGACCTTGGCATCCCGACGGCATCGGTCTTGTGAAGTGCATTGGCACGCTGTCACGCGTGGCGACCGCAACATGATGCGACGAGTGCTCTAATGGATTGTGGAGATCATCTACAACGACCGTGAGATAATCGGATGGTGCAATGTCCGTCATTCATTCAGCAGCTATCAGAAAAGGTGCTTTATTAATTCTACTGAAATCTATTATATAACAATATGCAAAGATGCTGATTGGTTTCTCTACTTTGCTGAAAACTGAATTAGAAAGCGGATCGCGTTCCATTGAGATTTGTATGAAGGGGAAGAGTTTCCCGGGTGGCCCACAGATGGATACGACCCCTATGGGGCAGGGGAGGATGAGGGCTCAATTTGAACGCAAAGAGTGCTGCGGCGCCTGCGAAGGGGCTAAGCGAACATCAGTTCAACTTGCAAAACCTTTTCTTCAAGCAGCATCATGGCCGTCGTAGCCTTGACCCTCACAGTTTGTTTCCGTTACTGCGGCTAAGCTACATATGTTCAACTAGGCACGAGGCATTTTAAGAGGCTCTCAACGCAAACAAAGATCAATTGCCATTCAATCAATCCACTCACTGTTTGATTGCCCGCACGTGGGCGTGGCATGGCTTGATCCCCTTGCCAATCGACGGAAGATGTGTGATCGGTCCCAGTCTCCATCAGCCAAATGATCAACGGGCTCTATAGTAAAATGGCTGCCGTCACTCAGAGACACGACGCCGTGCTGAAAGAAGAAGTTTAAAACAAATTAACAAAAATGCAAGTCTTAGTGTTAAGGGCGTGCTAAGTCGGAACTCTTATGATATTGTCCTCGTTCTATGACATTCTTATAGGCCACACCGCAAAAGAAGTGGAGAATAGATTTTTGTGGATTTCGTTGATCTTGTTTCTCGTTGGATTTCGTCTTTCCATCGGCATTTGTACGTCAAAGGCAGCAACATCCCGCTACGCAAACACGGGACCCTAGCAAGATACAGTGACCAGAGAGCAAGGAGATTTCCGGCGACAAGGGTGTGACATTTTTCAACCAGACCGTTATAGGGGTTGGCAAATCCGCCACAGAATAAACAAACAAGCAATCGGCTCTTCTCGCCTGTAGGCGCCTCGCCGTTGGATGCAGTCGAACACGCTGTGAAAATCAGAGCGCGATGGAACACGACCGCTGCCGACAAATTCCATTCATTTTACCGGCGAGGTGGAGTTTGAAGAAACAGAACGGCCGGAAAATAGAAAAAAGAAAAATAGAGAATGAATCACCGAAATTTTGACCTTGATTTATTGTTTGCCAGCCAGAGGCGAAAAACACAAGTCGGAGCGATGTTTTTATGTTTCGTATTTTGTAGGTCCAGAGAAGCGCACAAAAGAATACGAAAGGAAGCGGTGTTCGCAGTGGGCCGACGGCGAATGGCGAGCAAGACAAGCTGGTGATGACGACGACAAAATTCAAAACATCACGCGTGCAACGCCGAAATTAAACCAACATCTCGTGATTTTGCAAGGCAAGTTGCTCGTCCGCGAAAGGACGGTCATGTCATCGAGCAGAGCCGCTTGTTGACTTACCACGGAGGCGGCGACACATTCCTATATTCCTGATTGAATAACAAAAACGTGGTGACGCGATAAAAACAAATTGTAACAACTCGAGTTGATCCCGTCTTTCCTTCGTAGGGGAAATCTAATTCGTTCGGGCTGGGATTTGACAACTTGAAAAAGTGTTAAAAGTCTCATCCGACATCTAAAGGCTAGTGTTGTGTCTGATTCCGGTGCCAAGACAGGAAAATGCTCAGACAGCCGGTAAATTGCGGCATGAGGGTGTCTCGCAATCGACGAAATGCAGATTATTTTGTTGAACTTGTGCGCCATAGGCACCTGGTATGTTTTGCAGCGTCAAGTGACTTAACCCTGGCTTGTCTTCATATGTCGAATAGGAGGAAGCTTAGCAAGTCTGCGTCCTTCATCCGCCCAGATTAGTTTCGTAATCCGATGCATTGGCATTCCTACTGCAGCAACTTGAACCCATTACGACAAACGCAATTATACATTTGGTTAAACATGGCGGCAGGGTAAGCCGCGACCTGTCTGATTAAATCAACGCAAAATACCCTGCGCCATTTTGCGGACAAGGGCTGTCACCAAGCAAATTTATCGCGGGTGCTGTCAATGTGCTTGGGTTGTAGCGACCGCAAAATCAGCCAACTTCAAGGCTACCGCACCTGCTGCACTGCAACATAACGACCGACGCAGTAATTCATTAATTATCAAACTCACCAGTCCTCCACAGACGCTGCAAGTCACTTGCGACCCTTCCTCGCCGGCAACGAAGCCGGTGTAGAAACACGAGCGTAAGTCTTGCTGCTCCAAACTTGATAATAATGTCTCGTTGTCGGCGCTGTTGTCGACCACATGAAAGTTAGGCGCGATAAATCGCGAATCTGGCATTAAATGCAAGTCGAAAGAGCGCCGGTAGGCTGTGATTCTGTAGAATAATTCTCCTTTGTTTGACCTATAACTGTGTTGGGTTGCAGCATGCCACGAGTCGCCGGGTTGTGTTAACCGCTGCGGTAGGACGAACAGGGCGCTAGGTTGTTGCTCTCGTTGGTTTGCTGTTTTCGTGGTGGATTGTGCAGGCGCTACAGCAGAAAGACATCGGACTGTGAGTAGGTTTAATACGAGAAATGTGTTAGCATTAGACAGCTTCTTGCAGCGATGATTTCTAGCAATTACTCGAGACAAGACGTGAGACAATCGGCGCTGTTGTCAATAACAAAGACCTCGCCAGGCCAGGCCCTGTACTTGATTTCTCATGCGATGTGAATCGGAGCGAGCACTCCAGACAAACCTACTTACCTGATTGCGATCTTGTAGCTAGGAGGGCCAGAACCAGCAGCAGCTCCGTCAAAGGCATTCTCCGTACACTTGCCTGGGACAACATATTGCACGTTTGCGAGCAACAGATTCCAATGCAATGTTGATTTATTGCAGCTAAGTGGCCATGTAAATCTTTCAAATATTGATGGTGCCAGTGTATACGTCTTAAAATCCCTTCGACTCCACTTTGATTCGTCAAGCAGCTAGGAAGCAGGAAAGGTAGTCAGGGCGATGTTGTGGGCAAAGAGGCGTCTCCCTGTTGAACTTGCCTGCCGACGGACATTGAGCAAAGCCCTGGACTTTCAAACCCCTCGGCTGTGGTGAGGGCTTTTGAGAAACCAGAAGCGTCTTGCTGCAGATCGGTCGGTCGCGGGCCTCACACCCTCCCAGTGGCTGCTGTCGTGTGCAGTGAGTGAGTGAGCCACGGCTGTGTTGACCCGCCGATGTGTCCTTGCGGCCGATGGGGGATTGTTGTCGGTTGAGTGCCCCCAGGCGACGCGGTCACTTCCTGTAGGACGGAACATAAAAATACCCTTGATAATCAGTGTCGTACGAAGAACAGCAGTCCATTCACAGACACACTTGAAAACAACGAGGGCACTGTCTTCACTCGGTACAAGAACGAACTTGTAGCGAACGAGCCCTGAGGAGATTCGTTTGGCAGCAAACATAGACGAACAATGACCACCCTCCCCTAGGCTCATAGCATGGCCAGGCGAAAGGAAATGAATTTCCCTTCGCTTAAAACCCGACAGGTTGCTCGTCAATCAATGGCCTAGCTCGTGCGACGCGTTGTGTCAAGCTAGACGTCAACACAAACAAAGTCACAGCTTTTTAATCACACAGACGACCTCAAGAGGTTTTCAATGGTGCTAAGATGATGGACGGACAACGACGAGGCCCTTGGCTTGGCCGTGCCACTTTCTGGCAATAACCCGTCAATCACTGCCACGCTGTGTGCCATCGATGTGCCAATTGCCACGACAGTGCCCACGACGGCACACAACGTAAGAGCAGCCAAGACCCAGGCGAAGGGAGACAAAAGACACAAGCTGCTGAGCTTCCCTTCTCACCAACAACACCCCCCGACAAAAGCAGAAACGGAAAACTACAAATAACGCACGATTAACAGAAATAATCGCAATCGTCGAATCTTGAGTTGTGAACTATACGTGCGTTACATCTTAACGTGTTACAGATAACCTTCAAGCCCTATGCAATGTTATCTATGCACCGTTGCATGGCCGTGAAGGCGTTTGACTGGATTGGGTTTCTCAATCATTTTACACGCGTTTTAGCTCACGACCTAAATGCAGCACTTAACTTTAATGACTGAATGGCAATTTATCACACGCGGATAAAAATATTACCAAACTAACAAACAAAGCAATGACCTTTGCTTGAAGACAGACCATTTTGGTTTGAGGTGATATTTATTTATAGAGGTGCATTCGCAGCAGCCGGATCAACTGTAGCAGATGCTCGCGCCATGGGTGCGCCTCGCCTTGGCCGGGATGACTTCCATGGGTTCAACTGAAGGAACCTTCACTCTTTTCCCAATGGACAGCTCTGGCTTTTCCCATGTCCAAGCAACGGAATCTACTGAAAAGAGCAATGTGAACCGGAAGCCATTTCTTTGCTGAAGAAAAGGGGCTGTCGTGTGACTATGGACTGTCTGTAACGTTGAGCCTTGACTTTCGATGGAGACTAAGATTGCATTAAGCACTCATTGTAAATAATAAAGAAGTAATGCTACGTAGTATTTCTATAGGTGTTTACTGTAAGGGAACATCCGGTCTCATGACATTACGTATCAAAATGTCTGCAACGCGCAGCAGTAGAAATGGGCCGTGAACGACGAAGAATGATCTTCCATCAGATTGGAAGGACGAATGGTGTTGCTCATTGTCCAATGTCGTTGGCGTTAAGTAGGTTCTTGCGACAGTACATTGTGCAGCACACCGACGCACCGCACCTTTCATAAACGACCGACTGGCTGCAGGCCGAAACTCACAACAGATATAACCAATGAACAACGAACGAAAGACATTCCCCTTTGCAAAACGACACCATCACAAGTCGCAAAACTCAAAAGCTATTGTCATTGCAAGCAAAGACGATGAAGAAAACTGCTCGGCAACAATTTACACTTTCCATGCTGCACAAAAGATGCTACCAGGGAAATTGAACCATTTTTGGATGTTGTGCGAATCAGTCAATCGTAGAAACACAGAACTGTGTACACGTTGGAAAGTGTCTTCAGTCACCTGCATCCTGTTACAACAATAACATTTGAAAAGAAGTTTGGGGTTTTTATGAAAGCCTACTACTGCACAAACGCAAAACATCGGACAAACGTTACGTACTTTTCTGTCAGGTTTCGATTGTAAGGAACTAATAGGGCCATTACAGGTGGGAATCAGAGCTACTGTCATTTGCAGTCAAACAGATAAGCTTCATTCAACACATCTTCAACGCGAGCAAAGCCGGCCTGTGAAAATTGTGAATAGTTTCGTTGCAACTCATTATTCCCGGCTCAAAGGCAAAATAAGTCTGAGTGGTGTTGGTACGGAATAAACCCTGGCGACGCGCCAGAAACTATTGTGTCGACAGGACAACCAAACAGATTTTGTTACAAAGCTACAAAAGCGGCACCTGGTTATATTAATCGCAAAGTACGAGGTGCGCAATTCCATCATTGAATGCGGTGAGATGATTGCGTTGATGCTCTAACATGATTGTTTAACTGGCAGAAATGAATAAACCATTTTCAGCGAATGAAAAGCAACTTACGGCTGGAACAGTGGCGAGAAGGCCTCTAGGAATCTCCCTCTCGCAGGTTCTGTTGTCGGCTGAATCGTATGTCTCTCGTCGTCCAGTCAGTCAGTTGGGCTCTGCTGTGACTTAGGATTGATTTAGGTAGAGCCACGTGGTGATGTCGCGTCGCTGTCTGGTCTGTTGTCTGTGAGCAGGCGTACGCGCGAGAGAGCCTCTATCGGTCTGACTCGCGTGCTTTTGTCTTCGACTGCAAGGGCAATACCAGCAGGAGGAAGCACTTTTGACTGCTCTCAATCGATCAATGGGCAAAACGTTGAAGATCAAGTCATAGCACTATAGAATGATTCATACCACACTCGAAATATGAATACGGCTTAAATGTCAGACACTGCAGTAGTGTCCTTCCGCACTTCCACGGGCCGACTATTTCCACTCCGACGCGAACAATAACAATAAAATTAAACTGCAATTTATCAGAGCACTTTATTGTCGATTCTTCAAAGCCAGAGTTAAAGATTTTAAAGCAGATTGGTTCACGATCACAAAAATAAGTTATTCAGTTCTGCGGAAAGCTTTCAATGCATGAGTCAGCCGAAGAAGGAAATCATGGGTCAAATTTGTAAGGAATTAATTTTCACTTTGGACTAACAATGCCTAAATCGCATCATTTTCTGAATGTTATCTCAACTGGTGTTTTCTTTTAAAGGCAGCCATGTTTTAATGACTGCAACAGCCCTCAGGCAACGATGTCAAATGATGGACACGTCACTTCATAAATGATTTTCAGGTTCTGGCTCTAGAAAAGCTGAGGCTTCCGTGACCGCAACGCAAGTGGATTAAAAGACATGTCAGGTATCGCCACTCCGCGGCGGCCATTTCACAGTCAGTGGAGAAGGATCAGAGGGAACTCAAAAGCCTCGCTCAGAAGAATGCGAGGAAATTGCCTCGCTCTCATGGTAAAAAGGACTTCGAAATTAAGGCCTGGGCACTCAATTCTCTATAAGTTATATTGAAACCATTATTTCTGTACTTTAATAAATTTCATTCTACACCAAAACATTTAATCATTAGATTCGTATTCCAGTTAATCTGTGTTGTGATCCTCTCAGCAGCCCACGAAGTGCTTCAGCCTAAGTAGAGATTTCTTACTATACGCCGCCGGTGTCCTCTGGTCCGCCCAACAGACAATTCAGACAGCCTGCTAGCATTAATGAATGTTTGAAATATTAAAATAATGATAAGAGCAATGTCCACGCAGGTAGAAGGACTACCAGCATTAGTATCACCAACAGATCTGTTTGACGTTTCCAAACAAACATGTTGACTGTTTTCAGAACGTTTCTATGGGACCTTGAAAACGCGCGTTGTCTCTTTGTTGTGAAAGCGATGAATACCCCCTCAGTGCTGCTGCTTCCCTAGCTTTGAAATGCAGTCAATGGTTCACCCGTCGTAGAACAGGGACTCCCGCGAAACCTGAAGCCGCGATTAATCTCTTCTAGATGCAGATTTTTTGCTCGATAGCAGCAGCAGAAGGCGGCGGCGAAATGTTGTATTTTAACTTTGTAAAATTTCCAAAGACTCACAGGGCTTATCGGTGAGTCATGACTAGCGTCGGCCTTCGCAGGCCCCTCTTTTACCCCCAAGCTTCTTTCCTGTCGACGTGGGTTTGCGTGGGGTTCAGCACAACGACTTGATAAGCATTTAGTCGCCTTGCCATAAATGGCCCATTGTCTGTGAAATTGTTCTTTTGTTATCATAATTAATGGCTGTACTAATGGAGACGGTGCAATGCGATGCGATTTGATATGAAATTAATCATTGATTACCGTATGTATGTGTCTGCCTTGAATCTGAAGGAACCGCAGGCACCAAGGCAAAAGCAACAGCTCTGCAGCCGTCAAAAGTTGACTCACTGTAAGCCCAGGCCATCAGTCTATGATGCCGACAACCGAGCGGCATCAACTATTACCTTGATTTCAGCCAGACTTCTTGTGGCGCAAGATACCAATTTGTCTGCACAAAAGGTCTCTCGCAATCAACGATCACCGTCCGACAGATCTGGACCTATTGATCCAGACTGCAATGACGTCATGTATTGTCATGGATACCGGTAGCATCTGACGTCATCATAGCCCAGATGACTCGTTGCGAAGTGAGGCGAGGTGAAGTTATTGCCACAGCGTCCGATTAGTCTAACGGTCGGCCAAAGAATGGATGTGCAGCTGTGTAAAGCGACGAACAACAACGGGAGCAGATCACCGTGTAAATGGCCGCGCTGTAATCTCGAGGTGGCTATGGGTCCCTCCTTGCGCCCAAAGATGTCTGATAAGACAATGCATTCGACGGCTATCACTGCCTTACGCCATCGCCCTGATGCGCACATGAGATTGCCAATTTGCCCGTTGGTAAACGCCAACAACAACACAAAAACCACCACTATTCCCACAATTGCACTCTGTTCCTCTCCCATGCTTAAATAAGCACTTACAGGGCCTGTAAGCCAAGTGATTCCTTGTTTTCCAAACACTGACATCTTGCGTGCAGATTTGCTGCGAGCTCTTTTGAAATGAATTGGCGTGGAACCATAGTCAGTAGTGGAACATGCTGATAGGAAGCGACATTCACGTTACCTGCATCATTCCCTTTGAATTGAACCAACTGGACAAACAGTGAGCATGCTTGTGAAAATAATGCCATTTGATGTCCAAGTGTTGCACGTTTAGAATGGCGCTAGTAAGATGCATGAGCATGGCATGTGATTGTAAGCTACTGATGGTGTGCTGAGGGTTCAAATGCATGGCTGTGAAAACTCAGAAGCCACACACTCTATTATGTCGTCAACACAAGGAATTCTCACATACCTTCAGAGCCCCGTGCTGCAGTTGCTGTCTTCCAGAGGCACGTGGGTCAAGAGGACAAACGGCGGACGATGACGCTTCTCTCAACAGCGACCACTGCTAGCTGCTTCTCCGGTTTCGATGTCCTGTCTTGGTTTAATATTTCGATTTTGATGTGATTTTTAAAGTGTCAGCAGGATGACAATACGCTGTACTAGTTCTTTATCAGTGCGCCACAATACGGGGCTGTGTCTCGTATTATCCTGATGCAGCGAGCCATTAACGCTGTCTAACGATCCCAGCACAGCGGGGGGCTGACCGCATAATCGCATCTCCAATGCCCCTGTT
>OFHS01000116.1:0-22297 GCA_900245855.1 Calvadosia cruxmelitensis | reverse complement strand
TGTGCCAACGCCCTATTGCACCCTAATTTACTATATTTGCCATTCTAATTGCACAGCTGCTAGATTCCAGTGAACAGCCATGACTTTGATGAAGTCACGCAAGAGTACGGCGGGTCTACTGTCATAAGCATGTCCCCGTGGAGCCTCAACAGACCGCTCTGTGGCAGGTGATTGATCGATAAGCGAGGGAAACTTGTCGCGGCAAATGTCGTAGGGCACTTGCCCGCAGAACAAGTAATGTTATTTACTCTACTCTGTAACTTATTAGATTTCCTATTCAAATAGTCTCCTTGCGTCACCTTCGACCGCAGAATGGAACACAGACTGGAATGTCTCAATGAAGACCCTAAGCAAATGGACAAGATCCCGCTCTGCCCAACAAACGAAGCTCGGCCAGCTCAAATCGCCCGCTATTCAAACAAACGTTGTGTCAGATTCAGCCTGGCTGTCGTCTTTGTGACCCTCGGGCGTTTGCACGTCGGCAGGCTAATCACGACATCCATCCATAGCAATGGACGAGACATGCAGCAGCAACCGGCTTGGTGTGTGGCGCTCAAGGCTGATTAAATTAAGGGTTGATTAACCACAGGGGGTTATTTCGTTGCATTGGCCTCGAGCGAAGCCGTCACTGTCAGCACGAACTCATCGCCTGCCGTTGCATTGACACAATGTACGACTTCACTGCTGGAGAGGCAGACCGAGGCTAGCGCAGTACAGTAGTCAGCACAAGAAGCACCCCTTAAGGGCAAACGGGTGCTGGGAAGGGGGGTAGGCGAGCACAGAGGTGCAGTGCGGCAAGAAATGAAGTCGCTCTCTCTCCCGTAAACGAGTGCTCACCAAACTCACAGAGATCTGGAATTTTAGAGCCTTGACCTTTTTAAAAGAGCCGCTGTATTATTTGGCGGGTGCGTTAGTTGATTGCTTTGATTTGATATATTTTCCCGTAAATTCAATACGAACGGCAAATACAGGATATACTTATCACTCGCGCATTGCCCATGATGGTTTTATATATTTCACTAGCTGAGGTTTATTTATTTTATCTAAGCCTAGTTACCTCGATCTAAACGACACTTTAAACAAGACAATGTTGGCGCAGTGACAACTCATTATCAGGCAGATAGTTCCACCATGTATGGGATCACCTCATCATCTTCCATTTAATTTGATAGTTCCATCTCATGTGAGAGCAAAAGAAGTTTTGATAAAACTAGTTGCATTGGCAGGAACTGCAGTATTTTCAGCTTGATGGAATGACCGAAGATGGTATTATTTGCTGACTGCGTACGCGAATAAGTCATCAAGTGGTAGATCCACCAAAACTGTGTAAAGTGGTATACACCATATGGAAACCAAACTTGACTCTTTGTAGTTCCAGAAATTCTGGATTACGTTTGACCAAACGAGGTAATAGTCCTTATAATGGGTGTTGTTTGTGCGACATACTCGGCGTGTGTTTCCTTTGAACGCGTTCAATCTTATTGATGTGTTTGAGTAAATGCGGTGGCCATCCCGGGTAGTAGATCCCACTGAAGAAGTTCTCGTTCCTTGGGTGCTTGGGATTCGTATCCCATGATGGCCTGCTTCTGGTGGACAGTTGATTAATGCATTGCGACATGCTTCACAATTACTTGCCAGCATGTGTGGCTCGAAGCAGTCTCTTAGCAGCTTCAGGCAATGAAGCTAGTTCTCCGTCACGGTGGACGATGCGAATGCGCGATAAGAATGAATACAAGTGCACCGTTTGTTACAGCATGAGTGTACTTGATCTACAGCTGCGAAGATTACTTAAAGAAACCAAATCATCATGGCAAAACATTGTGGCTCTAGCATACGTTTCAATTCTGATATCCAATCTTGTTCATTTCCAGCTTCACCAGTCTGCTCTTTCGCAGCAAATCTATTCTATCAAATAGCAGCACAGCCATATGCCCCATTCCCTCCCACCCGGAAATCATTTCATTTAGGTTGAATGCACTTCTCACTTCAGCTGCAACATGGTCACTGGTATTTGTGTCAAACACTATCACCCTTACCAAGGCTGCTTGCCTTCATTCAATGATGGTACGAGAGCTCTAATTGCGTGGCTTAATCATAAGGTATAGGCAAACGATCTGAAGACAATTAAATTGTATTCTATCAAATGCTGCAAATGCATTGTTTATCACTCAGCTCAGAGCTCACTTTCCAGCTCTAAGAACACACCGCCCCGAATGATGATGAGAGCACAATTGACCAATTCCAGCATAAGCGTGTTGCTTTGTTGTATTGTTATTAATTGCAACTCTTTATGCCCTACAACTAGGATCCGCATGCTGAATCGATATATTTATCACGGTTACTTACCTTGTCAAGCTGAGGGTCTTTTTCGTCCTGACGATATAAGATCTGGTTGCATGTCAGCTAAAAGAGCGAGAAACCGCAAATCAGTTGCAATCCGGCGATTTTCTGCCTGGTTTAACGCCTTTCATTCACCCCGATTTCTCTTGTGTGGCTTAATAATCTGCGTGCTCCTGTCCTCCGCAGCTCTCTGCTTTCCACTTTGATTTCCACCGATGCTGTTTGCCTGTTGGAGTAATCCCGTTGGCTAATTCACCTGTTCCATGTGCAACGTATGTCCTATCTGGCAGCAAGGGATGATACTTCGGACTGACTGATGATCTGCTGATGCCTTCTTCACGTGATGGCGTGCCAACATAGTCCGTCCCAGCAGAGACAATAACTTCTACCTTCTCATCTCTCTGTCTCCCGCCTATCCACAATATAATACGCACAAGTCACAGCGATGACCACAAAAGGCGAGCCCAGCGCCGGGTCGCTCACAGGCCTCCCATTGACGTAAAATCCATTCATGACCGCAGTTATTCAAATGGTAATATTTACAAGTAAGGATACGTCCTTAGCCAAATCACATCCGATACAATATATACTCTATTCAATTCTATTACGATGTCTTTCAATTCTATTAGAAAAAACAAAATGGATTTTTACACACAAGAAGTTGTTCTCATAAAAGACGTTTGCTTCCCCACTCATGACAGTGATTTCTGTGTTCTCAATCCACGCCTTGCAATTCACAACTGCAGACCGAGATCTCAGCAAGGCAGCAAGAAGAAGAATTTGTTCTCATTATCAATCAACGCTTGTCGAAACGCACGAGTTGATTTCTGATTGGGAGACGACAAGACACTTTCATTGGAGATAAATATTGCAAGAATAATAAAATGCATCAGGTAGTTTGCCTTACGGATTGAAAAGTGCTGGTTTGCCAGCCATTCAGCATGTGCTAAAATGGAGCGAGTGCAAATCACAGCTCGCTCGCGGAAATATCCAATCCAAGCGTCACTCCACTGCGTTAGTCATTGCTAATCGATTGAGCTGATCTGTAAACAAGTGACTATATCACTCAACACAATTAACCTGATTTTGAATCCAAACAAAATTCGGCGGAATTTTATCAGTCCGTGATCTATAGAGAAACCGGTTTCCATTCACCTTCGATCACGTTTAAGTCTGCCCGATTGAATGATGGACCGGGTACCTTTGTTGCGTATTGTTTTCAGAAAGGCGGCAGCCCAGTGCTATTGCGGTGGGCCCATACATCAAGCCACGGCCAATTAATAACAGCGATATTCTATTGAAATATCAAACGCCTCCGAGTTTTTATCAACAAAACTCCCCTATAATTGTTTATTGTCAATTAAATTTCCCGTAAAGTCTCCTTGAGAAGTGAACGTAGCTGATATTTGTAATTTAATCAACCCTCAAGACACAAGGGCTGGGGAGAGGACAGAGCAACAGGTGACAGCCAACAGATGACGGCCAAGCTGCAGCACGGCTTATCGATATATTTACGCTAACTAAGGAGCGAACTGCCACATTCGCAAATGGACAGACAGCAGAGCAAGTCCACAGGCGCCGTGTCGTCTTGGCAACTCAGTCTCAGCAAATCATCATCATCCAACGGCCTAAACGAAGCAGACCATGACATCTCCACGTCAATTGTTTCTGTTGTCTTGGCAACAGTATTTGAGAACGAATCATCTTATTTTCAGTCCGCTATTTGCAATCATTTCACAAAGAATTAAAATGGAAGTCATCACGGTATAGGTAGCAGGAATTGTTTCTCAGAATGCAAAATTCGCGTCGTCCAATGACGTCACGCAGCTCCACAAATCACTCTCAGATGTCCACGCTTGACTGCCCTCAAAAAATTAAAAATACAAGCGTTCAAAACTAGGACCTTGACAAAAGAATGGCCAACGCTCAGCATGTGTACATTCATTTATCCTGGGAAACGCCGGCACGTAAGCTTTATTTCAAAGCGGTTTACTCATCAATCAATTTCATGCATTTGCTATGTAAATGTGGCTGAGAGAAACGGAGCCGCAAAAGTTCACGAATGCACGTTGTTTACATGAAGGGAGAAAAATAAAGCAATATGATATAATTTTGTAGCAAAGATCCAATCTGTCATTGGTTAGTTACTTGACCACATGACCACATAGAAGGAGCTATCGCTTTCTGCATTGTTTAGCTTGCAGGGCGTGGCTGCAAATCCACCACAGCAGTTCCACCGAGCTTATTGGAAGCAAGTAAAGGAAAGCTGACGCCTCTAGTTTTAAAAGAGGCTTCTATTTAATTCCATGGGGGAAATGAAAAGGAAACGACAACACTTCAGGATCATCCCACGATTCCTAAAATAGTTTTAAAATGTTTACATTTGTAAGACGAAGCCGGCGGATCAGATTTTCCCTCCGCGAAAGGCTTCTATGGATAACTATTAGTCCTACTATACAGTACCCTCAACCTGAATTTATCATTGATTGAGTAGGCAGCAGATTGTTCAGTTGTTCCACTTGGAATGGCCATGGCAATCATCTTTGCTGAACGTAAGCCACAATTCATGCTTCCAATTTCATAAACGCACTATTCTCTTTGCTGATCCGCAGAGCAACACAAACGCCATTGAAGTCGGCATTCCAGCATCGTGATTTGTGAATTGCTTTTGTCTGCAAGGATGATAATTAGTCTGCTGCTAAAACGTGATACGTTGTAATGACTGCCTGTTAAATTCAGTGATTTAATGCTGCCATGATTATGATTATCTGTCCAGGAAGGCAAAGCCACAGCAGAAAGTTGCGGTTGTTATGTAATGTTCGTGTACGCCAGCCAATATTATAGACACACATGCATTCTTCATTTGGCGATTTGTAGCGATTTGATCGCTATGACTGCACAGCACAATCGCTATTGTAGCAGACGCGCTGTCATTTAGCCGCGGTAATTACCACGCTATTCTGAGGCGAAAGCAAGAGAAGACTGCGGTAATGGGACCTTCGCTGCCAATCTGTGCTCCGGTGCAAATGTACGGCTGACCACCTCGTTTCTCAAGATGACCATCTATTCAGATCGACAGAAGACTATCTGACATTCTTATCCAAAGATCTAATGTTGGATTGACTTCTGGGACGGGTATTAATGTCTGCAAATGAAAGTCATCCAGTCTTATCTTTTGAATAGTGAAGCAGCAATAGAGTATTACATTCAAGGATGAAATATTACGATAAATCTTGGCTTCCGATACACTATACAGGTCGCGAGTTGATCAATCTGGCAACTGTGGGTTTTCCTCAAAATCTGACAGAAGTTTACCAACTCAGTCAAATTTATCCACGGCCGGTGAAAGAAGGCAGATGGCGACGAATTTGCATTTGTGACTGCAGATGATAAAAGAACAAAGGCTCGATAGAAAGAATTGAAGGAGGAGTCATGTGGAAGCTGCCCGCGGGCAAATTAAAGTCACGCCAGGGCGAAGGCAAAATGTTTGGTTGGCTAAATGGAACAATGCGCAGCACACCTGTGTCATTCGTAATGACATGATAGTCATATGCGATGTCATAGTCAATCAGTGTCTGACTATTCCCAGAATGGGCTTAATTGGTCTGTAAGTCGATTGTCCCAGTGGACTGGGTAAGATTGCCGTAACATCACTACAGATGCAGTGCAGACACCCCAATAGGGCTTCACATTATCTGATTTAGGTAATGTCAGACCAAGGATACACTCATCATCACGAACCATCAAAGCAAAGCCGACAGACGACTGTTCCCTGACCATATTAGGCACACAACTCCGAGGTATCTCTTTCTAAGCCTCTCTTGGCGTTGATCCTCGACATTTCCTGTCTTGCTTTCATTCTCACTGACCCGATTCGACAGTGAATGGCGCCTCTTTTCCACCGTTATCCTGTCTTTCCGATCAGCTAAGCTCCGCTGAGAAACAAATAAAACTGTAGCACCTTAGGATCAGAGCAAGCAATCATCATTCTGAGGAAAATTAGCCGTTTCCTGCCCGCTTTAATAGAGCAATCATCTCAGTTGATCTTAACTAGACACTGCGTATTTCTAAGGCATTATAATTCTGTTGATCGATCTATTGTGCTTAGTAATGGCTGGTCTAATAGGCAGTGAGTGTGCTTAAGGCTGCATGACTGAGATCACCCGAGTAAGTCATCTTCACGATTCTGCTCGAACCACTCGCTGCTTCATTATAGGACAGACTACGCATTGTTGCTGTTATAGCTACTAACCATGACGACACATCGACACATCAGATCGAATGGGGGCAAAGTCGTTCACTTTGTGTTGCTGATATGAATGAAATTAAGGAGTTGCTGTCAGGCCAAATGAGACCCACCCCCATGCATCGTCTGCACCCCCACCTCCCTGGCTAAGGGTGCTAGGGACATTTCAACGTTCGATGTTTCCTTCTATTGTGATATTTCATTTTGCCTTGATGGCGTTCTGTCTTGAAAAAGTGAAACAAGGGGATGATCTCACAAACGAAAGATCTTAGTAACGGAAATCTTATAATTAGACAACAGAGATTGCAAGAGATTTCATTAGTACTGAAATAGATCGAAATACAAGAGAGAATAGAACAACCTTCACGAATGAACACAATAAACAAAGACCATATAATCAGAACTGCAGAAGAAATGAAACCTCAGACTACAATGTCATAATGACATAAACGCCTCTTTGCAATTAAGGCATTCTCAAACTATACCATCATATCATAAGATGCAGTTTCAATTGGATGGATGTTGCACAATATTAAAGTTGTCTGCAAAAGAAGGCAAAACTGGTCATTGATAAAGTTAAAAAAGCAGGTTTTCAAACAGTTGTGCTTGAAGGAGAATCACGTGATGGTAGTATGAGGTGTCCCTCAGGTTCTCTGTTATGTTGATGCCTGTTCCTCGCTGTTTCATATTAAACACTTCGTTTATATCAACGATTTTCCCGACGGCCCAAATCCACGGTGCGGATGTTTGCAGATGAGGCCAATGTGAATGAACCGGAATCTGCTTCGCATCACCTGCAGAGCGACCTGGTAAGCTATAATGGAATGTGAGAGCGCAGATGGCAAATGAGCTACGTTCTCACAGTGACGATATATGAAGAAGAGCCCCTCACACTATCCATATCAGCTCACCGGAAACCGCCTCGATCATGAGGCATCTGCGTCGCACTTTCCATTCCGATTTCAAGTGGTCTGATCACACAACCAATGTTTCAATCAGCAAGGCAAACAGGGCACTCTCGGCTTCTTGAGGAGAAGGATACAGATTAGCGCTAGAAATTTGAAGACGACTGCAGCCTGCAGTTTAGGCCCTACAATACGCTTGTGAGACCGCTATTAGATTACGCCCCGACGGTCTGAGACCCGTCTGTTAAATCAGACATCAAAAAGATCGAAGCAATCCAGAGAATTGCTGCAAGATAGGTCTCTACATCATGGTTTTTTATTCTGTAAATTATTATTTGCATCATGACAGATCGAGTATTACGAGGTGAAGCTGAATCAACTCCAGTGGGTTCCAAATCTACGAGTGACTCGATCCATGCTCTTTTAAATCCATCATGGACCTGCAGCCGCCTTCGACGGCATTCCAGGCGGGCGGCGGCCGTTCCAACTAACTTCCTCCATGGTCTGAACTTGACGCAAGTCTGTCCTTTTCCCGAAGGCGATCAAGGAATGAAACGCATTCAAGGTCGCAGTTGTAGGACCCTCCATCGCAACAATTATCCAACAAAATGAATTTTAACCAGAAGCATGCTTCTTTCTAAATATAATAACTTGTAATTAAACAATTTCACAGCACAGTTTCAGGTTAACCCTGGTTATAACCATGTTAAGTTATAACTCTTTAGTTTGTAAATACAGGAGATGCTTCAAAGCATATCTGTAGGATAAATTATGGTTGCCATCGTAACATTGTTATGCATCTAATTAAATGTATCTAAATAATTAATTAGGTTTGTCACGTAGCATATTCTTTAATATAGTTCCTTTTAGATATCTTTTAGTTATTGTCTTTTTAACTTTATTCATTTTAATTGCTGTAAGGTTGTCACTTACATCATATTAATTGCAGCGCCGGGGTGTTGCTTGCCAATTTTAAATTATGATGTAAATATTGTGGCTATTAATGTTGATAGTCGCAAGATCAGGCCTGTTTTCACTGTGTTATTTATTTGAATTATGTATTTTATCAAGTTTAAGTTTTTATCTAGTACTTCAAGTAAAATGTATTTTTCAGTTAACAGATTGAATGAAAGAATATATGGGTCGAAAACAGGTTGAAACAAATTTACCCATGTCGGATGGAATTCAAGGGTGAGAAAGATTGATATCGCCGTGGCAAGGATCTATCTATCTTCAATTCTTCATCTTTCATTTATTTGAAAACATCAATTCCTGATGGCTAAACTAATACATACCTGACAAAATGTGTAAATAAGGGAAGCTTAAAGTGCTTTATCATTGGTTAAATTGAATGGTGCTTAAAAATAATCAAATAATTTACAAAGAATTGCACATCGATGGCAAATCCACAGCTGTAGATTATTCATATCTTATCATTTCCTCTAAAGTTAAGAGTGTAGATTTAAATACTGTTAGCGATTCAGAATCAACTGTGTTATCCTATAGAGCATTCCAGTCTTCCGTGGTTGGGCCTCCCCTAGGACAGGCTGCTCTAATTAGGCCACTGATGGATCATCCACTCCAGTACCTCGTACATTACAGAGCTCCAGGCATAGTGCCTTGATCCGAGCAGAGCAGATGTCCTGGACCTGGTCCTGGTCCTGAGCAGGCTCGTCTATAGTCTAATGTAAAGTCAAACCTGTATTAGTGGCTTGTTTCGTGTCACCATTGAGCGGCGTGAGCCAGTGTTTCTCTACGCCTGTGAATCGTGGATATTAACGGCAACCCTCTCTCGGCGTTTCAATCAGGCCTACGATCAACTTGCCCTCCACGCTCTTCGTTATCGCAATCCAGCCATACTGTACATAGTCACAACAAACCAGTTGCGCGAGATTACCCCATCAGCATCGTCAATTCTTCGACAGCATAGATTGCCATTTCTCGGACACTTCATTCAAAGCAAAGAGCGCTCTCCCCAGCCCCTCCATGACATTCTGGACTGGAAGCCCACTCAGTTAAATCGCCGTGGCCAAGCTAGTCTATTTACATACAAAAGCTTGCTAACTTCTGATTATGTGTGTACTAGGTTTCCTTGTCTGATGTAACTAAACGTAATTTGTGGAAAAAGTCTGTTGATGCATGTGCTGCAAAGAAGAGGAACGGGCTGTTCAGATGAATAGTACCACCCCAAAACTAAAATTATTGGTCACCTCTATACAGAGCAGCCACCTGTCTATAAAGACCACTCTTCATAACCCCAAAATGACACTTTCTACAGAAATCAACCTGGATAGGAAGACCACCTGTCTATGAAGGTCATTTTCCTCAGGTACCAAAATTGACCGTTATAGACAGGTTTTACTGTACAGAAAAACTGTACAGAAAAACTGTACAGCAAAACTGCTATTGTACTGTACAGTAGCTACTGTAGGAGTTCTGACCCTGATCAATGGTCCTGAGGGCTGAGCTAATGTCCTGATTAGCAGAGCCATGGTCTTGAATCAGAACCTCGCGTCGAGGTGTTCTCAACATGGCTGCCGCGAAAGCACGGCGCGTTGCGCCGCTTGCTCTAGACACAGCTTCCAAAGCCGCCTTGTACTTGGAAAAGAAAAGATTTGGTGGCAAAGTGGGGAGGTTTGCTATCCAGAGGACCATCGAGCATCTGGAGCAGTGCGATGTTGTTATGAAAGATGACGTGAAAAGCGTTGAAGTTAGATTACATCCAACATCACAGCAGCACCACGGTGCCAGGTTGGTCTCATCAATTCAGGATCGCATCCCTGTTGTGCTTTGGTACAAGTGTTCTCTTTGTAGATGTTCATTATTCTACCTTCCACAATGAAGTTGACACGAAACACACACATTTAAACTACCCCATTGACACCTAAATTTCTTGAGATTGCTAATAAGTTCTGTTATATTCCACGGCAAATACAGATCATAACAGATGGGAAATTGGTGCACATATATACTCTGGTATGAAAGAAAGGGATGCATGTTTAATGAATAGGCAAGCATGAAACATGCGGTGGTAATTGTAGGGTAAGAAATCGGCGCAATTGTGGCAGCTGTAACTTGTCGTTCCCTGCGCAAACGCAAAATTCACATACTAGCACATACTGAGCGCATATGAAAGAGCATGCTGCTCAATCAATCAATCAATCGTCATTTATTCTGAAAATCCGATAAACTTAAAGCTTTTTTGCACGGAGCAGATAAAAGTCCCGGTCATGAAATAAATTGTATATTTGCCGATTCACCGTGCACGTTTAATCATGGATAATTGTTGTTGATCCACACCTGCGGACCAATCTACAGACAACAATGTTTGTCTACTTATTAATGTTAGTCCATTCACTTGAGGCGGAAAACTTAACCCGCATTGTTTATTATAATTATGCAGTGAGCAGGGGTGGATATAGGATTTTTTGAGGGGGGTCGAAATTGGCTGGGTGTCTGGGGCCTGCCTTGAGAATTTTTTATATATACGATCCTTTTTCCCTGACAAAACGACGCAAGTTTGATTTTCTTTCAAGCAAAATTCTCCATCTGAATAGCTGTAAACTCCACATCAATGCTGGTCATGTCAAGCAAGGAATAAGGGGCAAAAGCAAACACGTTTGCTGTGCTGAGTGCTTTTGAGATTCGGCGAGAAATCACAGTGAGAAATACGGCAAATCCACACGCAAAACAAACAAAGTAAAGATGATGCTGGATTCCGTTGCAGCCTCAGCATAAATGCATGGCTTGTGTGTTTTGCTGTGGCTTGAATCACTCACCAAGCAGAAAGTGATTTCTTGTTGTTGATGAGCTTCGTGAGTTCGCGATTCCAAGACTAATTCATAAATCGCAACGAAATTCTAGTGCAGATTGGTCCTCATTCTTTTGTATCGCTGGCCACCGGTAAAACTAGATAGGAGGCACTGCAAACAGTCTACTGTACAACCGTTTTCTCCTCTCAAATGACATGTTGATATCAGCAAACAGGCATGCAGTTTTCTGCACCAGAGAGACGAAAAAATGTGCCAGTGTACAGGGCATTGTTCTCTCTCATGACACAAAGAGATTCAATCGTAATCCACATTTAATTGATTTGAGAATCTTGCAACTGGAGATGGGTCGAGATGGGTCTTTTGACCAATCAAAAACTCATGCATCTATTGTTAGAAGGGCGGAGGGGGTCATTTGTTCGCAAGAAAGGATTCTCCAATCAATTGCTATGGAAACTATTGCGTCATCGAGCACAAACAATCGATCTCCGAGCTTACAACCAATGACAACCCAGCAAAAGGGAGGAGGGGGTCATTTGTTCGATTGATCCAATAAAAAACTCAGAAATCTATTGTTTAAAGGGCGGAGGGGGTCATTTGTTGTCGAGAAAGGATTGATCCAATCAACTTCTACGAAAACAAGTGCGTCATCGATAACAACAATGAACCTTGGAGTTTACAACCAATGATAATGCTGCTGGAGGGAGGAGGGGGTCATTTGTTTCTGACCGTCTATTGTTCTGAGCATTCAGCTAGTCAAGAGCTGCAAAACACTTTGGTCAATCGACCGAATCGGATTTTCATTCAACGTCCGCCTAAAAATATCTGACGACAGAGCAAACAGGAAATAAACAATCACGGCAGGAGTCATGAGTTTGGAGGGGGTCATGCGACCCATTTGACCCCCTGGATCCGCCCCTGCAGTGAGTTAGCAATTTGGCATTTTACACCACCCTCTTAATCCGTGTCATCGATATGCGCTATTGCCTATTGCTAAAGCTAAAACTAATCCATTCAAAAGTAGTTCACTAAAACTAAAAGCTAACTGCTCCAAACATTGTTTTTTTATCAGACAACTAAAATTATGTTTCAAAAGCAATTTGCTGACACAAAACAAGTAAACATAAACAGCGGGTGACTTTTTGTCATCTCAGTATTAGTTGAACATCATTACTTAGTCAACATACAAGTGCCTTATTTGTTAAGGTTAATATGCAACTGGTATTCAAAATTATTATCGGCAATAGTTAGATTGAAATATTGGTTTTCTGAAATTAGATGTAGCAAGCTAGTTTCACCATTGACAGAGTTAGCTGAAAAAAAATAGTAACTGGTTCGCTTAAACTAAATTTAATTCTGAAATAAATTAGTCTGAAACTTCCTGGATCCCCTGACTATATAATTTGGAAGTTAACCAGGAAGGCAGGAATGGGTCAGTTACTTTTTAAAAGAAGCCTAGCTACAGTTATATTGCATAGAAAATAACAATTTACTTTTGAAATTATTTTTCTCAAAGCTAAACATTAGCGAAATGTATCCATTTTTGCAATTTTTTGTTTGGGATTTTGTGCGTCGAAATGGAATCATCGGAAGCATGTTTTTGTCCAATCTTTGAGGATTTTGCGAACAAGAGCGCATTTCCCAGAGGAAAATACCTGCGACTGCACAGAATTCTGACGAAAACTAATTAGTTACTCACAAATTTGATAGAAAAATTGGCTTTTCAAGAAATTAGTTAGTTACAAAAGTAATAAACTGATATTAAGGATGACATTTTGGCGATAGATTGTTATCTGAGTACTGCAGCTTTCATCAATTTGAGACCTAAGTGTCTTGCCCTAGCTGCACCTAATTACGGCAATCAGCAATTCCAACTCACACACACAGGCAGGGTGACGGTTCTATTTTTCTTTTGTTCTATTTGATTGTCATCGTCAATGCGTATCTCAATCCAACAGGCAGTTCTGTTATGAGCACTTACCGCAGCTGCGATACAGAAACCCTTTGAAAGAACTGATAATGATTGCAGACGCTTCGGAGCGCAGTGGCATTGCAATTCAATACGGTAGGTATCTTTATGTGATTGTGCCAATTGTGCATTTACGATGGCATGAGAGACTGAGCTCTAGTCACTAATCCGACCCTTCTTGATGAGCATGTGGTTGCGGTCGCGTGGAACAGCCTCCAGTGCTTACCGATATGCCTTTTAGAATTCACTCTGACTTTCGTGCCATGCTGCTTGTGATTATGTCTAACGAGTCTGGAATTATTTGTAAAGTTAGTTTTCGGCTTATTTATTTCTGTTTACTTCTACAATTCAAGTGAATGTTGGGATGATGACTTTTTTTTCTGTTGTTGTGTGCCTTGAAATGTGTTGTACATGTATGCAATAGTACAGTGTTATCTCACGTGCTATCAACAGACGACCATGATACAATCAGCCGTCAGCAGCTTATAAGAATGCAGTTGCCTTGTAATTAGGTTGACTGTTGATGTTCTCCTTTGTTATGCAAAAGAGAGTGTAAACTTTATTGTCCTGTTGAAGTGTGGTGTGATTGTTTAAATGCGGTGCAGTAACTAAGGGGATTGGACAATCAAGAGAGGTAGATTAGATGTGTCCATGGGGAAAGTTCAGTTCAGTAATAATCACCAATAGGAGGCCACATCAACAGGATATTGGTTCAACACTACAGCATTGGGTTGTTTCTGCTAATCTGCTGTCTCTGATAATGGTGTTTTTTTTTTCAGATGCCAGCCATCATGAGTTTATAGAAATAGACGGAGAAAGCAAGTCGGAGATTTACAAAGCAGTTTTACATCACACGTCATGACAGCACAGAGAAGACGCATTGTTACCTACGGTGTTGTTGATGACCCAGCCGCAAATAGCCAGCGCTGGCTTTGGGATAACTGACTGTGAGCGTATTTGCTTGCATTCCTCTAAGACACATTGTCAAATGTTTTTGAACACACATTTGGCTCTACACATTATTCGCAAAGCGTCTTTGGGACAGTTTGTCTGTTGTCTCTGTTTGTTTGGTCACATTGTTAGTGTTGTTGTTGCTAAGTGTGAAAATGAGCACTGAATCATTATGTCAGGTGTCCTGCTGTACCATACGCCATTGCATCGTTTGTTCTATTGAAATCACATAGAAATGACTTTGAAATCACCTTCTACTTTTGAAGACATGTATGACTACAGTTGATGTATACCATGGAAACTGCCTTAGTGCCCACAGAGCCAATAAAAGTTATCTTCCAGCACAGGCAGGTGGTCATTTGAGATTGTGTCCTTCCTGCGGGGAGGGAAGGCAGCTATCGTCAGTGGTCTTCTAAGGCAGGTGGTCACTTTGCACAGGTAATCAGTCGCCTGGGTTTTATTTTGGTCATGTTTGGATGAAATATGGTGTAATATTCATGATGTCCGTAGAATTGTTCTTTTGCTGGCAGCAAGAAGAAGCTGTCCAGAAATTAAACAATACAATCGTCACAACTTCATAACAAGCCAGCGAGCGACTTAGCATGGTTAAGCCATCAGAAGTTACTTTTCAAAATCAACTAGTCGCTGTCATTGTTAAATAATATAAAATCCAGTGTTTCCAGAAGTTTCTTTTACCAGAGCTCATAATCATAAAGCGATAAATAACATTTAATGTAATCTCTCCGAAATAACAATTATTCCCTCGTTAATGTCGTTGAAAATAGCTTCGTGCAGAAACAACAGCCTCTGATTTTGCAAATCAAAACATCATTTTGCAAGGCTTCGTTGCCACGTGACTTGTAACTAAAACAAAACTATCCGCTAGACAAGATGGCGGATCACAGGCTGCTCACATGCTTCGTTTACGACGTCAGGCTACAGAGTACAGGATCAATGCATCTAAATAATCGTATCATTATGTTCCAGAAATGTTTATCAGGGTAATCTCAGCTTAAGTATGATTCAATTGCTGGATGTTTTCGATGCTCTGGATTTCCAGTGCCATGGCTACATCAGCGCGGAACAACTTCATGATTTGGAGAGAACATTGAACGAAGAGCCGCTGGATCTTAGCAACATCACGGGCGCTTTGAATTATGTTTGCGGCGGCAAAGGCAAAAATATATGTAAACGAGAGGATTTTGAATCTGTTCTGAGGGAAGTAGAAAGACGGAGGGCTCTAATCGAGAAACTGAAATGGGATTTCTTTGCTTTGGATAGCGATGGAGATGGCAGGATCTCACAGCATCTGACATTATTTTTGCTCAAAAGCATGTTCGGAGAGACCTTCGGAAGTTCCATATGGAGGCACTTCGCAAAACATTACAAAATTTCATTCGTTGGAGTTAGTTTCCATCAACTAAAAGTGTTTCTTTGCGATCTGAAATTGTCTGAACTCAATGAAGATGAGATCTCAAGTGAAGCACATCTCCAAGAAATGCACAATGACGAACAACTGAAGATCTACACGGAACTAGCGTCAATGCAAGTGAGGGGCGATTATGAGTGACTTAATTTGTGCTGCTCAAGAAGTCAATGTTTCGAACCGTAGGTTAGGGGGTGGGGGCTTGGGGTCTGGGAGGCTGCTCACTGATGACTTGATGTTAAAATTTACTTCAAATTTAAAAGAGGGCTGGATAACTAGCTTCAGCTGTGCTTGAAACGATGTTTAAGTAAAAGGCAGCTAATTTCAATACTTATGTTCCTATGTAAGCAGCTTGAAAAGTTTTTAGTCACATGTCCGGAAAATGCCGATAGACTGCTATTGGCTTGATGGTTCGATCAGATTGACCACGGAATAAACATCACTTACGTCATGAATTTCAGTAGCAACTTAAATTGGTTTGGATGTGTAGCAAGACATTTATAATTTCTTGAAATTAAGTTCGTTCATTGCTTAATTAATTAATAAATATAGATGTAGATTGTCTTGACCTTCTGGAATTCCTTTCAAAGATGACCAAAGACACCCTGGTGGATGAATGTTAGTTAAGCTGAGTCAAACGTTTCGCTTATTCTAGTTTAAATGATTTCTGATTGTGTTCTTTGAAGGAAGACGTTGTGGCTACTGGCAAGCAAGAACCCCGTGACGGAGCTGCCATGAAATTGCGCCAATCCAGTTCTTGGCTGCTATCAAAGATCGAAAACGAAGGAATCGAAGTCCTTCTTGAATCTGACAATGATGACGAATTCAGATTGGTTGCTAGGAAACCAAAGAATGCTGTCACCGCCACTGACCTCATCGATTTGATGAACATCAAGTGAGTCGCTTAATTATGCTGCCAGGAGAAGAATAATTAACTAGAAATAGAAAATCACTCCTGTATTTCTGCGGTTTGTATTTATAGTCCAACAAGGCTACTGCAAGACAAAAACAAGATTATAATGGTTGGAAATGTTTCTTTCTTGTTTCTGATACATTTCGACATTGATTGCAGGTACAACACATTGAAGAAGCAATTGTTTCTTGAGATGCTGAAGGCCAATTACGGAAAGGGCTTATGGGATGCGATGCCAGATGAAGCAAAACAGACGAGGCTGGCCTCTCTTATGTCATCTGATGAAAGTTGCAGAACGGGTGCTGGGGAAAGAGGGGTGATGTCCACAGCATTCCAGGAGACTTCTCCTTATTGCCTAGCAACGCTTCTAGCTCCTCTCACAACGACAGACCGCCCCCAGAATGACAACGATGGAGCTCAATCTACTGGTGAGTAATTGTGCATTTGATTGGCATTGGTTGACTTTAGAAGGCCAGTCGTTCCATCTTCCACCCTAAGGTGTAGCTAGGATGATTTTGTTTGGTTATCAAACCTACGGACAATCTTTGTTATTGATCTTTATTGATCACCTGACTGCGATTGCGTCATCTGATTATCCTGATGTTAATTATGCAAGCGTGCAAGTGAGACTAAAACGATGTCAAATTATCAACTTGAACAACATGCAGTATTAAGACAAAGCAACAGCAATGGCTGCAATGAGTCAAATGTTCATTTGGCTCTTTTTCAAGGCAAATCGCCATCTACTTTTGAGGAAGTTCTGCTGGCCCTTCAGAACCGTTGGGTTTCAGAGAGAGGGTATTTGCTGACGCGGCTGAAGGGCTCTGATGGTCATGACGTCATATCTGCCAAAGAGCGCGTTGAAATTTGGAGTTGGTTGAATGTGATGATCAGCAGGGCGAGAGGAGAGGACGCTTTCGAGACGCAAGCCGTTGCAGTGGCCATCGCGGAAAACCTGCAGAGAAGGACGTCGAACAAGTGAGTGCCTGAGAAGCATCATGCGGAGATAGCGCGAGTTCATTGACGATAACAAATCATAGGACTCTCGTTTGTACGCACTACGCAGCCTCTATTTCACTGACAGAACTTGCCACGCCCTGCATTTAGAAATGGATTCTGACAGGACTGAAATGTCCCGCTTCTTCTCATAACGACCACCTGTGTACAGCGGTCACACGATAAAGGCACACCATATCTAATAATGTACTCAAACCTGCTGCAGTACGGATTCCTGTTAAGCGGCCTCCTGCTGTGAGCGGTCACCTGCTGTATGCGGCCGACCCTGCATGATGACTGACCCCAAACGCCTTTATTTTCAGAGGTAGGTGGATGAGTTTTGGTTTCGTCCTTCGTCCTACTCAGTTACATGTACGATCTCCTAAGGTAGCTTTTTCTATGGCTCCTCGTGTCAGGAGCAGCAAATATGGGTGGTTCAGTACCCGCCATCATGTACTGAATAGCTGACCGCACATCTTGTCTATTTAACCAGAGGCTGATCTCTCTGTAAGATAATCGTAATATATTATAGGTGCAGTTTGTAGCAAATCGTAAATTTGGAGGCCCTCTGCTCTCCTGTTGATGCTACTTGGAACTTCATGTCAAATGTTGTATTTCCCATAAGGATACATTACAGTATGAAGTAATATTTATTTCACTTTCAAATGTTCAGAGATTGCGCCGCAAAGCAGCTGAAACTCGCAGCGTCTCGCCTGGAGAACCACCGAGGCCATTGGGCGACGGATGACCACACCTTCGTACCCAGTCTACCTGAGTGTCCTGGTCAGATTGACGTCATCGCAGATCTGTTGCTGCATCAAGAGAGGCTGTTTTCAGTGGAGCGTGTTGCCATGGTCAACTTCCTACAAGGTCAAGAGTCGATTCGTTACAGAATGGAGGCCAGCAGATTGTCGAAGGGTAAGCCCAATTGCTAATCACGGGTTGTAATTTGCGCCAATACGAGACGTGTGGCTTTGAGTGCCGAATTAAATCTTGTGCTTGTATTTATTTCCCGGCGTTCGGTTCAAAGTATTTGAAGTATTTTTTGCTGATTCGGCATTGCTTTTCAGACGAAAAATCCAACCAACTGAAGATACTGAAAATCCAATATGATAAATGGATGCGATTGAAAGATGAAGAGAAACTCACAGACCAAAACAGAATTCGAAGGGTCCTCTACGAGGCTACAGCGCTCTCATTGGGCATCGTCAAGGAAACACAGAAAACCACTTCATCTGACTCAAGCAGCGCCTCAGTATCATTCCTTGCAGAACTCCAAACGAGACAAGATCAGAAGTGTAGATCTTTAGTGGATTACAGCAAGAAGGTAAGGCTACGTCACTGCAATTACCAACAAACGAGCAGCAAATCAAAGATCCGTGAAGCACCATGTGTTGCTTGAATAATTAATGACGTCATAGTGATTGCAAATGATCTCCATTACGATTATCTTACTTTTCCTAATTTATGCAACGAAGACGAGAAGAACGAAGTGCCGCAGAATTACATGGTCTGCCTTTCGTGTGCCGTGGACCTCGTGTCCACCTTTCGTTTCGCTCGCTTCTGTCTGTTCCCTGGAGCACATTCGAACGCATGAAATCAGTCTAGTTGCCAGTCGATCCTTTAGAATGACGTATTCTTGCTATAATTAGTCGTTGCAATTTCTTACAGATCGGATAGATGCGAAGTATTCGTCATTTGATGATGTGTTGCAAGTTAGATGAGTTCGCGTTAAGCGAATTCCAGAGAAGAAGAATCATAATTACTGTACTTTTGTCGAATGCATATCTTATTTTCAAATTCCAACGCAGACAAAGCAAGATCTATTGAGCATGCGCAAAAACATCTTGAGCGACATTCGTCTGCATCATTACGAGAACATAGCCTCGGTTGTGCTTGGCGTCGGAAGCATCAGCAAGCAAGAAGAGGCCATGGCGACGGCTTTAGAAGAGAAATACGAGGCTGTGCGCATGAAGTTACTACTGGAAGTTCTTAAGGAGGCTGCGATGCCCCGATGGAATGAACTGAGCAGCGAAGAGAAAGCCAAGAAACTCATGAAATTGAAAAGCAAAGAAAAGATCTTCAGGGATGAGAGGAATTTCAGCGCGCTGAAGGAAATGGCTGGAAATATGTTCTCCGAAGATAGATTAAACATTCAGGTAAGATGCTGATTGAATCGTAGCCAAACCACAATGCCACGTATAAGTTCTCCTTTCGATTGTAAGATCCGCCATGTTTGCCATTTGCAGAGCACCATGGGATCAGACAGGCAGACCTACCTCCGTCAGCTCGACTCCAGTCTCCTTGAGGACTCGCAAGGGCTACCTGAAGCCCAGGCCCCTTACACTGGCTCTGTTCTGTTGGATCTTGCGAATCGCCACAGCGAAGAACAACGCCAGCTAATCGACAAACTAAAGGTAGTTCAATTGATTTGTAGAACTTGTAGAATGAATGCCACATTGAATGCGCTATAATTAAATGTAAGTGACATTTGACATCACCGTAACACATGCATAATTAGAAGGCCTGTGTCTGTGAAGGAACTCATGCGCTTCAGTATAAGGTGCTATGAGGCCATCCTATAGTCAGAAATCCTTATATTATGGCTTTGTACTATTGCTTTGGACCAGCTGCATGACACCTTTCATGTCTTGGAACTGATGCCATGCTGTCCTATAATCTACAGGCTTGCGAGAAGGAATCTGACATTGATCTGACAATTGAGCTTCTTCGTCTCAAGTCTCAAAAGCGTCAAGCGAGTGTTGAAGTAACGTATTTATCTGGCAGCATCGTCACTGGACTTCTGGAGCGAGAGCAGCATCCGCCGGCAAAGAGGTACGAAGTAATATTTAACTATATTGTCTATATCATTAATGAAATAGTACTGAGTCAATGGGGCAATGATGTAATGGCTCTGATCATACAGAATCGTGGTTTATCGGATGCCGTTTCGTAACAGAGCATCGTAATAAAAAGAGTGCATTATTAAATTTTGAAAGGTCATTTTAGACTATGTTTTCCGAATGGTTGCATGAGTTTGGTTCGCGGTCTTCAGCAAAAGCTGCCCTAAAATGACTATGAGGTTGCAACTTTCTTTCGCCTCGCTTGGACCGCATGGGTTCAATTTTAATGTCTCTTGTCGTTTGATTGGTTATCCGATTGATTAATATAAATCTCACTTTTGATGAATGGATTGGATTCAGGTTGAAGGGAGACGCCAGCCGCCATCACGCCATTGCCGCAGAGAGAATGGCTCACCTGAAATTCAAGCACTTCAAAGAGTCAGTGCAAGATTCTTATCAACCAACAGGAGGTTCGAGAATTCACGGTGCCGTAATGCGCTCAGTTATTGCTTGTAGCCAACCAAATGTCATGTGAAAATATTCTTCATTCCCGCATGATTTTCAGATTCATTGAGCGATTGGAGTGACGCCGCCATCTTTGAGCTGGAGACCAAGCAGCGACTCGAAAGGGCGTACATGGTTCGATTGTTGCAAGATCCTGATTCACAGGACATTCGTCAAGAGGCCTTTGAAATGCAGTCGAACGAAAGGGCAGAGCAACTGGCAAAGTTAAGAGCGAAGAGAGATGAGTTAGAGTTGTCAATCAAAGGTACAGTGAAACTAAATAAATGTGGCTTCAATTCTTACTTATTGGAACAGAACAGATGATTCTAATTGATGATTCTTCAAATGCAATCTGATATATTCGACAATTCCTATCGAAATGAGTTACCAAATGCTATCAGAATGATCTGTTTAATGCCCTCCAAATGACGTCATCAAATACGTTAATCGATTTGACTGGTGCATTGCTCGTGAAAGTGCTTCTGCTGGAGGGAATGATGTCACTGATGTCAATATCCTTCTGATCGATTTCAGGAGAACAGGATGAGCACTGGGCCATCATGGAGGTCGCTGGCGCTATCAAATTCGCCACGCGGGCAGAGACCATGGAGAAGACTGGGGCAAAGACAAGTCTAGATGACGTAACTGTGAGCCTCTTGGCGGAGCTTCAAGTGGAACAACATCGAGAGTACGACGATTTCTTGCGTCACCTTCGTTGCATGGTAATTCGAATCGAAGAAGAAAACATCGACTGACATTCGATTATTGTGAATGGAATTAAAAGCTGCTTCTCAATTAGTGTAATTAACTACTTGCATCTCTCGATAGGATGCGAGTTCTGTGACGTCACGACGTCGTGATTTCATGCAAGATCGCAAACACGAAGTCAATGAGAATGTCTTTGCTGTCTTCTGTCGCTACGAAGGAGATGGCAACGACAAAGAGATCATCCAAGCTCTGGAAGAGAAATACGATGGATTGGTCGACAAGATGCTGCTTGATTCACTACGGACGCAGCTTGGTAAGCGTGTATTTACAAACAGCAAACGTAACTGAACATCATGTGAATATGGTAACGCAATAGCCAATGCTATCATTGACGTCACTTTGCGCTGATTGGTTCTGCATCATTGTAATTATTTCAGTGGAATGATTGATGTATATTTCTTGTTTGATCGATCAGTAATTCTAATCAATTTCGTTTACCGGAGGGAATTTGTAAGACGTTGTTGCAAATAATAGATAATGTTAGATAATAATGATAATAATGATAATAATGATAGATAATGTTTTATTAAGGAAAGTGGCAAACAATTGACAATTTGTGAAATGGACGACAAGGAGAGGTTACAGATGCTAGCATGATAGTGGCCTCAACGCGTTTTCTCCTTCATTTACTTTGACCTTCTCTCAAACAGGAAAAGCCGAATGGGC
>OFHS01000115.1:0-62100 GCA_900245855.1 Calvadosia cruxmelitensis | reverse complement strand
GGAGGAGCGTGATCAAACTTGATTTTGTGTGCCCAGGAAAGCTGATGGAATTTCACCCTGTCTCTAATACTGAGCCAAGGACAAGAATATAATAATAACAACTCGAACATCGGTCGAAATTTATTGCATAAAAATAAGTAGTATATATTGTCACAAAATGAAGACAGATTGACTGCAAACGCAATACGATGATAGAGTCAGGCTACAGTTTGGGCTATCATAAATATACTGTATTTCACTCTGACGCCTTACTGAAACTTGGAACAGCCATATATAACTCAGATAATTTGAGTTTTATAACTGTTAAAACAACGATAAACGAGAACAAGTTATCAAAATTTTAGGCCGGAAATAACTCAGGAAAATAAGTACATATTTAGGCCTGAGTCAAATTTTACTTGTAATTAAAAAAGTTTCATTCCTTCTTTCCGGCTAGCATTTGTTTAAGCTTATGTTATTAATTTTTTTAGTATTAAATATAAACACACTGTAGACTTATTTATTTTGCGCTCAGCCTCATCCCAAACTGGACTTTATCAGCTATATTATGTCAACGGGGAAACGCTGTTTGTGTTTTGAGGCACAATTCCCTCAAATTTTTCATTGGAAGAGATTTTTAATTTGTAAATAGCTTATCCAGGTTTAGTTTTATGTATTTTAATTGTAGATATTATCTGTACACTTACAAGTAAAAATCCTCGAAAAAAAAAGAAAAAAAGCTTTCTTTGTATTCTATTAAAGTCGATCAAATTTGCAGAGAAGGGGTTGGATTATCATTTGCGATGAACTTCTAACCACGTGAGTGAGAAATAAAAAGTGTTTTGTAGCTTGCACCGACTTAGAAACAGAAACATGAGTGACAGTTAACAGTAACGGTTGACTACTTCGATATTATATTTCTCTTTCAAACTTCTAATGTAACCTAAATCTCTCACAGCTGCATTAAGTATCTATGTAAAACTGGTTTTAATACTTTTTGGCGAAATATTTCATCCTTGGTAGCCAGTTGTGTTGTCCGCAAGGGAAATGTTTTCGAGTCGCAGCCTATGTATCATTTGGAGGCGCTTTAGGCAGGTTGTGAGTCCTGTCGCGCGTGAAATGTAAAATGAACGATCATGTCTCACGCTGGATAGAGCAACAAACATGATAAAGTTTACAACTTTTGGCACAAGGACGCGATAGAATTGCAGGTTACAAGTTTGTGAATAAGAGTAATCGTGAAACTGGCGAACTATAGCCTTAGTTCTAGGATACCAGAAAGTATGTCAAAATAATCCAAATTGTAGGTCTTAAGATTTACAATTCTCAAGTGCTTTCCATTTTAATGGACTCAACAGAGCGAAACTTGAAGCATGACAATGCCGAGGTTTAAAATGAACTCTAGCAGGAAATTGCAGAATTTGCAGGTTCAGTCGGGAAACACCCACCTTGGAAAGTGGAAACACCCAAACATCTCGCTACAGCTACTTCAAATAACTGATATGTTACCCATGTTGTACAGTAATCGCATTGTATTTGAACAGAAATCGAGGAGATTATTGATAAGATATGTTTGATAGCCTTGAAAAAGAAAACCAATTATAACATGAAAAGAGGAATTCCATACTTTCTGTGAAGCGTCACGTGGTTGCTCAGAAACAGCTCGTTTCTGCTGGAAGGGTTTTCAGACGGTAGACACTACTTATATCTGCTGTCTGAAACTCTATACGCCGGTCTTACGAAGGAGAGGAAAACAAAGAAATAATTGCAGCTTCACACAAGGAATGTTGCACACGTTCACGAAAGAGGTCTGCTCCAGCAACACGGCGCTGCTGAGAGAAACTTGTGTTTCATCCTGCGCCGCTAGACACTGGCTGCAAGCCGCTATCTGGCCAAATTTTGTCCTTCATCTGTATAATAGCACCGATTCAAAGCTTTATTCGTCGTAATGGAGATGGGAATTAGTACATTTGTGTTTTGTGCCACACAAAACAGCAATACCACGAGAGCAGGCTGAAATGAGATTACTGGAAAAATCAGGAGATGTCTTTGATGTAAGTCATTTAACAGCAACACAAATCAATTAACGCCATTATGTGAAATTCGTTTATAACCAGAACCACTTACATATCCAAACATATCAACAAAATCTCGATTTCAAGTCTTGCATCGCATTTGTAAACCTCAGAGAAATTTAAGATACGCTGCAACGTTTGTAATTCAAACTATGTATAAACAATTCGCCATTTTATAATGTATCCAAACACATAAATTTACATTATTTTAGACTATGCTAGCCATAATAATAATGATTTCAAGCAATAAAAAAATTGATCTTATATTTACTCAGTGTAATTTCGTAATAATTATACGATCATTTTGAGAAATAAGCGTGGCTGTTTATGTGTGACCAACAACGTTTTTCATTTGTAAGTATATGATGGATAGAAAGATAGATAGATATCAGTACATTTAAGACACATAAGCACATTAATACAGCAATTTAATTTATAACTGTTTGATAGTGTACAATACATATAAAGGAAAGGTATTTCTTGATGTCTGACACACTTATCGTTGTAATGAAATTACGATGGATAGTAACGAATTGTAATTGTAATTGTAAATTGAGTATTTTTAAGCGCCCTAACGAACAATGCTCCTCAACGGCGCTTTACAAGAGATCTAGAATACATAATGTTTATACATGGTATTAAACCAGGTTGCTAAGAAACATGCTACAAAATAAAGAAAAATAAAGAAAATAACGAAAATAAAATAAAAATAACGAAAATTGTAGAACTGTAGAAGGAAACTTCTAGAAGGACAAAGATGGAGGCTTTCGCATTCCAGTATGTAACATTTGATTGACAGACATGTTGCTGGTCCCATGGGAGAGAGAGACCATGCGTGAGCCACTAAAATCTTCCTCATGGTAAAATTGAGCTGACGTCACATAAAACACAGAAAATATATGTGGAAGACGAAAGACGAGAATTGATGCTTTGACATTCCACATGATATATATTTGAGAGATACGTTGCTGGTCCCACGACAGGGAGAGATGGCAGAGTTCCAAGGAGTACATATGGTCGTTGGTGCCAGAGCTCTATGTCGTGAAACACAGCGTAGATAAGATGACAGACAGAGTTGTTGATACGACGAAGTACAGACGGCAAAGAGGATGATTACAGGATGACAAGGCTACATATTCTTACAATCACGTGACTACACAATGACGACATTTAAGTTCACACAGACCGCGCGTCAACCACTACATATACTGTACTAGCTGGTCCGCGCTGCTATCGCAGCTGCGTCCAGCGTCGTTGCTTCGCATTTGGATGGATGCTAAATTAGTCCTATACAAATCACAGTTCTAAGTTTTAGCCCATAAAGCAACAGTATCGAATGCTGAGTCGAATCCGCCTATTGTTTCTCAGCTCAGCTTCGGCTCCTAAGAGACTGAAACTGATCCTTTCGAACTATTCTAGCGCAACGGTTCCCAAAGGCCAAAGCAAGGAAGGCAAATTGAAGGTGCCCATTCCACAGCGATAGTTTCGTCAAACTTGCAGAAAACATAGCTCGGCTCCAATATGACCTTTTCGAAAAACAGCTCCGTTAGATTCCGCACCAATTTGCATTGTTCAACTTTGACCTTTGTTTCCCAAACGTCAGAAAATCCGTACTTGTTAATGAGTGACAGGTGCCTGGTTTTGAGCAGACAGACAAACATACAGACAGACGTTTCCGTATTATAGGGTTGTCGATAGCGGGGTTGTGTTCATGTACAATTGTCCAAATCAAAATTCAAGATCATTTAAAATGTTAATCATTTAAAATGTTAATCATTTAAAACGTCAAAATCATTTAATTCCTCAACTAACGTACAGTATAGCTAATAATTAGTTCATTAGCGTCGTAGAAACTTTAACTAGACAAAACGAAAATGAGGTTATGGCCTATACAGTAGGTTTAAGTCAAATCTAAATCCCCTTTGCAACCAGGTCGAGCTGTCATCTAGAGAATGAATGCTACAGTATTGTATGAGTTTGTACTTCATTCCGTGGCATATCTGCTTGAAGAAGAGTCAAAAACAAAGTACTTGACAAATTGTTCTGTTGGCGACGTGTATTTTGGTATACCTGCTTTTGAGCTAGACACACTGTCTGGTCGTCTGCTGCATGAATGGGTACTGTAAGTGCTAATCAGGAAACCATCTAGTCTGTCGTTATGCTGTCGAAAGACAAATCCGCTATTTCAGCAATCAACGATTATTTTTAAACACTCATCGTACCATGGATGGACTGATCACTGAATAGATAGTGCAATGATGATGTAAAGGTTACTGCAGCATGTGTTTGCAGACCTTGGTAATTTAGCAGAAACTTGTAGGAAAAATTCTACAAGTAATTTTTGGGATAACATGGGTTTTGTGGAGGCCTTGACGTCGCATTGCAAGGACTTGTGAATGTCTCCAGCCAACGCATTCAGCCTTTCTCGAGAACCCCGTGACCTCTGAATTGTCTTCCCACGAAATATCAAACGGCGCATAGGAAACGCATGTGCGCCTTTGAAAGAAATGACAGCTGCGATTTTATTTTTAGTTTGGAGGGAATTTCTGAAACGAATTTTACCCAGATTTCTTAACTCCAAGCTCTGGTCTTTGTCTCGTAAATTATATGGTAGATCTACAAACGCAAAGCATGGTTATGCAAACGCAAAGCAGCTTTCATTTTCGTTCAATGTTTAATCACGTGATCTGACGTCATCCAACGAAACTCACATGATCAAGTCGAGCAATCTTTTGTCAATCGCGGTCAACAAACATGGCAGCCGACGGCGATGCAAGGAAGGATTTTGAAGAGAGTCAGAGATCTGATTCTTCTGTCTCTACCATGTCTTTCCATAGGCAGAGTATTTCCTCTATAGATAGTGTTGGATCTGCTATTCTTGGCTTGGAAGTTTTTGAACCGAGAGAGAAGTTTACACTGTACAAGATTGAAGTACGAGACGGAACGAAGTCATGGGTTGTGTTTCGCCGCTACTCTGATTTCGTTTTGCTCAACAAGAAGCTGAAGAGAGAGTTCCCTAACATTCAGATTAACCTACCTCCCAAGCGTTTCTTTATGGACAATTTTAATCGTTCTTTTATTCGCAAACGTCAGTTTGGCTTGGAAGGGTACATGAAGAATCTTTTCAGCTTGCGTGACGTTGTTGAAAGCACTGCTGTTCGCAAGTTTTTCCGTTTGGACAAACCTCCTGAGCCAAACGAAGACCTCGAAGCGTGTCGAAGCTACTGTAGCTCGTTGGAAGTAACGACACAGCGTTTGAAGAAGGATTTAAACGAGCAAGAGCTTGAGTTGAGCTATTTGAGAAGTGAACTTACCCTGTCGCAACATGGTCACATGGATTCAAATCCTGGCAGCGTGCTGAACGAAACCACATCTTTCTCTCAAGCTGTTCTTCAGCAAAGGCTGTTAGAAATGCAGGAGATTGCTACTCGAGCAACGGAAGAATTAGCCAGGCTCAAAGAAGAAATCAAAGCGGAAAGGGCAAACACAGAGGCGACGCGCCAGACAGAAAGACAAAAGCGGGAACTCGTTGTTAGAGACTCAACGAGGCAGTTCCAGGAATCGTTACGGGTCGAAGAAGAAGGCATGAAAGCCCTCGTGGAGGCGTTTTGCGCTCTTGGGAAAGTCAAAATCGACTTTGGAGGACAATCGATCGACGTGAAAACAGTGGATGGTATAGCTGACAGGGAAATGGATTTGAGAAAGGCCCTGCTCGCGTCTAGAACAAATATGGAACATTTATACGAAGAAAACATGAAAATGCTGACAAAAGACCTCGAGAATTTAAAAGTTGAAAATGCGAAAGTTGATTATCAACTTCAAAACTGTCGATCGGAAATCGAAGGATTAAGGAACACTTTAGGCGAAACGCACAGCAGACATCACGACGAAATCGTTCAACGCGAACGATTAATAAGCGATTTGAGGACTCAATTATCCGATGCACAGCGCTACGTTCACTGCACAGAACAAAAGTATTTCTATTCCCTTTTGCTTGGAGTCAAGCTCAACATGGCACTGTGGGGAAGATACAACCAAAGTGCTTCAAATCAACTCAAACCAGCAGGACTGTTTGCCAAAGTTAGAAATCATGGTATTTCCATTGAGCATTGGCCAAGCTGGTTGTCAAGGGAACTTGCTACTGCTGTTGACGAAGCCCTTAGTACTTGAATAAATAAATACATAAACAAATGACAGCTTTTGCGCAAGTTACGTTCGCTGAAGTCGTTGTGCGCTCTACGAGAGTTTTAATTAATTTTCCCATGATTTTATTTGCATATTTTATATCTCTGATTTGGTGCCTAGAGAATTACAAGACGTCCAATGTACCTTTTTCTTGGAGAATTAATAGCATTTTGGAATTGGATTGTACTGACTGCTGAGTGGCTCTGTGACTTGTTTTCATTCAATAACATTTTCCATCGAAGGTCCTACTGCCAGACGCATTTATATTCTGAAAGACATAACAGTATAGGCCCACATCAGATGTGTTTCATAGCGGATTTGGATGAGATTTTGGATGATCTTGGAATCGTTTGTGGGAAAGCATCCCGGGGCCTTATTCATGGACAGGGACTAAAGCGTAGTCCAGGGCTAAATATCAAGTAAATATATACATTTAGCAATTTAGTCCAGACTAGATGTTTAGTCCTGGACTATGCTTTAGTCCCAGTCCAAGAATAAGACCCCAGTAGTCCACACTTGACGGTGACTCAAAGTGTCAACTTCGTATCTTTGTGACCAGCATCATTGTCGAAGTGTTTGCTTTCGCAAGCCCAAGAGCGGCTCAATAAATCTTCTGCTGCAGGGCAACTCTGTGTCTCCACTCTTCTGATCCACTCATTTCTGCGCTCTTAGAATTCTGCTTTGACATCCGGCCATGTCGAAGGACTTTGTACTCCTTTGACCACTAAGGTGGGCTTTTCGAGGGTATAGTAGCTGACGCTTGGCCGGTGTGAGCTTGTTGTCCTCATTGTGTAGTCATATGATTGTAAGAATAGAATATTGAACCGTGTCATCTTGTAACAATCCTATTTGCCTTTTGTACTTCGTGTCAACAACTCCGTATGTCTTGTATTATAAGCTGTGTCTGACGACATGTAGAGAAAATGTCTGGTACCAATTTGACAGCCAATGTTTCGATTAATCAGTCAATGTTTCGATTAATCAGTCAATGTTTCGATTAATCAGTCAATGTTTCGATTAATCAGTCAATGTTTCGATTAATCAGTCAATGTTTCGATTAATCAGTCAATGTTTCGATTAATCAGTCAATGCTTCGATTAATCAGTCAATATTTCAATTTTTCGCTATATCTGTAGTTGTAGACCACGTAAAATTAGCTTGTAGCACATGACGTCATTATGCTGAGATTCGGATGTTTGATGATCCGTTTTAACATCATGACGTAAACATCATAAATATTTTGCTTGTACTGTATACGCATTATTGTAGCTTGCATCTAAGCAGGCCAATTCTTTGTATTCATCATCAGTAGAAAACGTGATGTTTGAAACGAATGTTCATCAGAGAAACGTGTGTGTTTTATGCGTACTGTCTTGGACGTATTTATTTCCTATTCGCGTGAACAAGGACATCGCCGGGGGATCAAGGACAGATCCTCTAACTTTGCAAAACAGCCAAGAACAATCTATCTCATAATTATTATTGTTATCATCTCGTTGTTGCTCCGAACTCAACAGCTGATTACTGGTGTTGATGTCATGCAAATGGATACTTAAGCATCGCAATACAGAGGGGGTAATGCTACAAGCATTCTCGGCAACCTCAGTGCTGGGGAAACTTGCAAGAAATTTTCAATTTGTAAATATCATAGGTTAATTTAGTTTTAGTAATATTGTATTTTTTTAGGATTTAAGTTTATTATAGGCAGAACGTGATTGCGATTTTATTGTATTGTAAACTCGTAGTACTGGAAATGTCGTTATAATGCTATGTTGTTTTCGAAAAATATTATCCAATTTTACATGTGTATACACAGAGTCACATATTTTTCATTGACAGTTTGTAATCCATGGGAACTTGGCTCACGCTATCCCGCCAGATTTAGAAACATACGAGTTACTTGATCCTTGCTATTCTGATCCTAGTGACCATGAGTCAATGACGAAGATATTATGTTATTTGTAGTGGACCTATCTGCAACATTGCTTCTTGCTTTACTAGTATGAACAACCACAACAGCGGCAAATTTCGAATGACGTTGTTTCCAGTCTTATTCTTGAATGTAGCATCCATATAAAATGCAGGGCACTTGTCCACCATCATTCAATGAAACCCTTACCAGGTTTGGATTAATTACTTTTTAAAAGTAACAGCTACATTTTTAACAGTTACAGTTACATTGCATAGAAAGTAATTAAAGTACAGTCAAACCTGTATTAGCGACCATCTCTATAGAGCATCCACCTTTGTATAAAGGCCATTATTCATAACCCTAAAATGAAACTTTTTATAAAAGTCTACCTTGACAGAAAGGCCAGCTGTCTATAAAGTCCATTTTTCTCAGGTCCAAAAGGTGGCCGTTATAGACAGCTTTCACTGTAGTTACAGTTTTAAAAGTTACTCATCCTAATAAACTTTCTAAAGCTACTAATTACTTGTCCACAAGGAGCAACTACAGTAATTCTACAGTTACATTCAAAGTTACCGGTTTTCAAAATTAAAGATCAGAGCAAATGTCGCAAGATTCATTTCTATGCTGGTTGTTGCTCAAAATGGCAGATTAGAGATGATTTTGTTTGCTATAATTTACGTTGTGGAAAGTTGAAGTCATCGGAAGAATATTTAGAGTTGAAAATTTACCAATTAGATTGAATTTAAAACTGAAAAAGCAACTTAACTTTCAACTTTAATTTCAGAAAGTAACCTATAAAAGTTACTCACTACATTGAAAAAATGTAACTAGTTGCAGTTACAAGTTACTTTTGAACAAAATAACTAGTTACCTGTAAAGTTACTAGAAAAGTTACGTTTGTAACTGTAGCACTCGGCGGTCACACAGGGACGAGACACGAGTCTACATGAAGTCGTACGTATTGCTATCGCTCTGGTCCGTAGACAGGGAGAGATGGCAAAGGGATTCATATGTCCGTGATAGCCAGAGATCTATGCCTAGGAACAGGCTAGACAGCGAATACGACGAGAGAGAGAGTTACAGGCGACAGCAGTTATATACGACTACAAGCACAGGGAGACTAGACTAGAACAGGAAGAGATTAACTATGACGTAAGGCCACTACATACAGTACTGTAACTATAGTTACGCCACATCCCTGACTTTGACAACGTCATCATGGATTACTTAGGCTCCTGTACGGTATATACCCTACACCCGACCCCACAACAATCCAAATATGCCGATGCCACTGGCGGAGTAAACTAGCGATTAATTAACATTGCATCTGTCGAGTAGACGACAACAGCAAGCTGACTACTAAAAGTAATCGCATGAATTTTAATTTTTATTTCAATTGAGCATGCGGAAAATAATCTACTATAAATTATTGAAATTAATACTTTATATTATAAAACTGGTCTACAACTATTTACAAATAACGCATTAAGATTATCTGAACGTGAATCTAAAAATTACCTAAAATTAATAGTTCTATTTATATATTAAACATGTCCTCCAGTTGGTCTATGCAGCCGGGGTAATGCTCCCAGAACACTGATAGCATTTCCCTTTGGATGGTGTTGCCAAGTGTCGTTTAGATAAAATAAATTTAATGAAATATTGTAAACTATCATAGGCTATGCGTTAGTGGTATTTATATCCTGTATTTGCCTTTCGTATTGAATTTACGGAAAATATATCAAATCAAATCAAATCAATCAAATCAATTCTTTGTCAGTAAAAGTCTTGCATTTTCGCTAGCCATATATGCAAAAGTCATCCATGTTTCAGATCCAGTGCTACAATGCAGTCGCCACTCGCCAGCAATTTGTTAGAAGCAAATACCGGTTCGAAAGCCCAAGTTCTTTGCATACATAACTATATACTGACAGTCTGATGCAATAGTGAGCAAACTGGATGTGGAGCAGACTGTATAAGCAGCATCGAAGTCTTTTGTTTTGGTTCTTTATAAACAAGAGCAAACGTCATCTGAAACATGTTTTGACCAGCGCAACGATAGAGAGCTAAGTGACTTCAGTTATAGCCAATATCTCCCCGAAAATAGTATTTTCTGCTTTTGTCGATAATGTCCTTTATATAGATATAGTGTACTGAGTTTGGAAAATATCATTAAATATTAGGAACGACCCGACTTGAGGGATACTTGACTTTTCCACTTTCTTGGATAATCTTCTGCATTAGATTATACCTGTATACTGAGCTGGAAAATATAGAACCATCAGATCTAGCTTCAGGAATGACCCGACATGAGGGATACGAAATCCACATGCAAATTGAACAGCTTACACGATCGTATTCGGCTGAAGCTGGTCGGCAAATTAACAGCAAAAATCTTCACTTGTCATGTTCATTTAGGTTGAAATACCGAGAAGTTCAGAATATCGAGCAAAGTTCGAACAGCAGAATTGCGGAGAACAAGCGAAAGTACATGCAGAATGGATTCATTGTTCTATCCATGATTTGCCAAAGACGTCGCCCGTAGAAATTCATTTGTAACAGATGCTGATCTTTAAGATTCAAATAAAAATAGATTGTGTGTATCCATAGCATGAAATTACTAACCATCAGAAACAATAAACACTGTTTGATTGTATTAGTCTTTCCAGGGTCTTGATTAAGCGTCGTGTAGGAATACGCTTTGACAATTAGCGTGGTTTGAAGTAGGACTTGTAAAAATGTTGTTCCTGCATCGACTGTTGCCAAGACGATTAATCTCTGACCAGATGTGTGGATGAGTTTGACGACACTTGCTAACATGACGAAGCTGAAGTGCCAGAGACAAGCTACGAGTAATAACAGCAGAAGGACTGAAACTTGAAATGCCACGCCTTGTACACCACAATAACGCGACCTTCGAAATTTGAAAAGAGCAATGAGTGTCGCAGCCAACATTGAGACAATGAACAAACTATGGAAAGTGAACAGTTCAGTTTTCTTGTCTGCTAAGAGGCCATCTTGCCAACCGAATGTATATGGCATGGATAGCACAGCACCAAAGACCAATCCTATTATTAAACCAATATCCGCGTTGGGCACATGTGGGCTCCTTGAAGGGTGACTGTGTTCATCAAGGGATTGGTATCTCAAGCCAGTGCCCATTTGGGTTTGGGCACTTGTTTCAATGCCTCTCATGTTAGACCAAAATGAAAGAAACAAGACTAAGGCTGTGACGTAGAATTCCGCCTCGAATGTGATCACGTGTTGCACCTTGTCAACGACGAGTGGATTACCAAACAGACCATGACACGTGCTGACGTTATGACCACGTGACCAGAGTGGGGTCGAATCAGTCAATGGTATACGGAATATAAGGCAGACTTGCGTTGCTAAGCAATGAAAAAAGGCCCAGCTGACAGAGAGGGTATCGTTGAAGATAGCGCAACAGAATTTCCTAACGAAAGCCATGAGTTCCAACGCCATAATAGCTTTGAGGCAATGAAGTACCAGTTTCCATGGGTACCGTGTCACGCAGACGGCAGACATTGATATCGCGATGGAATCAGTGACCACCGTTGCAGTTCCAAACAGGTAAACAACGATTAAGAACGGTCGATAGTAGCGCTTTGGTACCATGGTAACGACCACTCGGTTATCAGTATAACCGCAGGGTGACGGAGGTAAGATGTAAACACCCATCCAGACCACGCTAGTGAGAACGCACGCGATACAGAAGACATCAAAGTACAGTGTAGCAGTCGAACGGCTCGTTTCCTTGCCAACAAACACTGTCACGGCCAACACCAGCCCTATTGAGACGACGAAGTACAGATAGATGCAAGAGAAGCGCTGACGTCCAACACCCGTCTCTAGCTCAAAAGGGGCAGACGCGGCACGCCCAATTGCCAAAACGCAATCAGAAAGCGTAAGCCTGTTCCTTTTACTCTCGTTTTTCACAACCATTGTGCGAATTCGTTAATCTTTTCGCTGTTTAACTACTACAGAAGAAGACACATCGTTTCCATCTCTTGCAGGTTGCAAATCGTTCGGCTGCTCCGGGCTGCTCTGCGATCTTACAAGGTGGGTGCATTGTCTCTAACGAGGTCTTGCCACTTGATCTTTTGAATCTGTTCCGTGGCAATCTGAACACAGGCAGGTGCCAAGCGTCACATATCCGGCCAAATAGCATCTTCAATAAACATTTTTAGATATGATTTTCCGCACAAATATGCTATAGATACTGATGTAATACCGAAATTCGAAGTTGGTGTTTTTGATTCTGCGATGTGTTGAAAAGCAAGACAGGATCTTTCGCAGTTTTTCTGATTGTTTTCTAGTTTGCGTTCAAGAAAGGAGATGCAGCGAACAGCGTATCACGAGGCTTCAGTCTTCTTGGACATTGAAGGAGAAGATTCGAGATCCGAGCATAGCAACACGATCAACATGGTAACCAGTCTGCTTTACATTCTATGCATGCTGACACTTAGTAACGCCATGGTGGTCGCATCTTGGGCTCAACTGATTTCAACTCGGGTCGTTCACATCAGCCTCGCTGCTTGCCTTCTCACCGGAATCATAGGCTGTTTCTTATTTATTTACACCACAAGGAGAACACAAGAACACTCTCAGAAGGGAATATGGATGGATGGGAGCAAAAAGATGACCGCAACCCGTTCTATTCAACAGCCAATGCGAGTGTTCCTATTGGCTATGGCACCGTGTTGCTTGGCTACGACTTTCATTGATATCTTACTACTCCTGTTCAGCATTCAAGTCAAAGCTACTACGTTGAGTTTGGGATTCATCGCTGCCAAATGCATTTACGGAGTAGTTTTACCGTTGTTTGTTTGGTTCCTTAGCAACAAGTATCTACCCGAGTCGTTATCGTTGAGAGTATTGCTGGCGCATCTTCTGGGTACTAATTGTTTTCTGTGGATGCATCAGTTTTTCATGTTGTCGTCACGTGACTCTTACGTCTTGGGTCATTTCCTTGAGAAAATCTCTCCTGGGAAAGACGTCTCATTCAGTGTGAAAATTTTGAGTTCATTGGAGCCATTTTGTCATCCGCTTGCTGTTCAATTTCTGGTGATTGCTTCGTTTGCATTATATGACTTGTGGGTAGGTGTGCGTCGCCTCGCTCCCAGCACGCAGGACATTTACATCGACGATGATTACTGTGAACCAGAGGCTGATCAGTCCATAACCTCACTCGATCGATCACACCAAGGACAGAGTAGTATCATTCCGAGGCTAGCCTCTACTGCTTTGAGACTGGATGAGCTTGAAAGCCATGCCAGTGCTCGATTCCGTGGATGTTTCACCATTGGCTTGTTACTAGGCACCAGTGCCTCAGCTGCACTGATCTCCGTGGCAATGTTATTGCTTATACTACAATTACCTCAAATCATATCATTACTTTACATCGTCCTACAGATAATTCTCCTTTTATCTCTTGTGTATGCTTGCATCGCAAGTTCCCTCAGCCTCGAATTAAATACTGAACGTAGACAAGAGGTTGGTGGTCTCGATGTCATGTTACTAGTCTCGATGATGGGTTATCTGCTTTCTGCTGAATTCACTGGCTTCTCTGGTTTGAATTGCAACTTCAAGCAATCATTCCCCGATTCAAGTTTAATTTCCACATTGTCCCTCGTGAGGATCGCCCAATGCATTTACCAGACATCGTATTTATACAAATTGAGTCGTTCAACATCCTCGACGGAGCAAAAATACCAACAAAGCTACATCTCTTATTTCCTCTTAATAAATGTCGCATTCTGGATGGTAGAATCGATCCTTTATCAACGAACAACGTCTTATTCGCCTGTAGAGGCTTGTTTCTTTGGTGAAACCATTTGGCATGGGATAAAGCAGGCTTTGTTCCCTTTGTACACCCTATTTCGTTACGTCACTGCTGCCTGGCTTACGGAGGAATTGCTGTTTGCTAACTGATAACGAAGCGATCATGCCTGATCATTAAGTTTATAAGCTGCTTGTTACGTCAACAATACCGATGCGAAAGTAGAGACTCAATTACTAGGAATTGAATTAGTTTTGACTCGTGATTCAGCTCTAATGATAGTTCCTTGTTCCTTGTATAATTATAAATTCGGAAAAATTAAAAATGAAAGCAATCTGTTGCGTATACTAAAAGACCTACGTCATGTTATGTGTGCGAGGACGGCGAGATACGAAATTTCACATGCGACAACTTCCAAAATCTCCATTAATTTGAATAATAATGACAGGTGCTCCCATTAAGTAATCTGGACTGACGTATGTAATGATTAGCATGATTAACATAGATTACACCTGTCTTCCTATTTTGTCACTGAATGAAATCTTCTTTCTCTTTTGCTATAAAGGTGATGTAATGACAAGAACTATAAAGATGTTTTGATTGTTTCCCATAGCGACGGATCATCTAAGATCATCCCATTTGGTAACCATCTAGGGGACTGGGACTGAATGTCGTCACTGTGCAAATGGCTTTCTGCTCCAGTAGAGCTAGATGGTAAACAAAATGCAAATCAAATTTTAATACAACTCGTCAGCGAAACTTCTATCTGTTCAGGAACTTTCTCCATTCGGAAATGCGCGAGTATCGGATATCTAACGACGAAATGAATAAAATAAATGTGAAAAGCTTTATAATCACCAAGGAGTGTTCCACGTCGCAGCCTGACAGTGTTTTAATAACAGAGCAACTGAATGCAAGAAGAGCAACGATGAGGCTTCTTACATTTGAAAAAATCTTAAAATTAAAATTGCTGCTTGAACGACGGTGCTACGAGTCTCAGATCAAGATCTCGGAAATAGCAACTTCTTATCGTGAAATATGGTTACCAAAGAAACCTTGCAGTGAATTACGAACTAACACCACAACAAACCAATAACACAGTCATTGACAGCTTAAACCACAGAGGATGGACTTAAAACCCCTGAACAATTAAATGGACAGCTGCGACTTTGAGCTCGTAGAAGCATGTTAAAGCTGTTTGAAATCCTACAGGAGACATTGATTTCATGGAACAATCTTACATTGTATGATCAACAGTCCAGTGAATCCTTTGGGATTCGTTGAAATGATTGTTTATCGTGGAATCCACGGGGTTTTGCTTTCATTGCGTTGACCCATGTCGTCGTAAAGCACGCCCCTTAACTCGTAAACACAAAGTCGATCTTCAAAAGAATAATAGAATACGTGACGTTTACAATCCAATCGAACAATAGGATAATGTCACGTGGTTTTGATATTAAAAAGCAAAGCACAGGCGATCGCACCAGCTTGTTATTCGTCTCTTTGCATTGCGCAGAGCGAAGGGGTTTTTTGCAGAATGACGACTAGTTTGGCACCGTCTTTCTTCAGAGACGCTCCGTTCTCACTGATCGGCAACGAAATGAAAGGAGCTGCAAGCAACCTGAAGCCGACTGTGCACATGAGCAATGATTCCGAACTTTTCAATCCAATGTTTTACAGCGTCGATAATTTCTGCATTATGGATGATGAATTTTCAGGCTCCGATGATGAACTGAGCGACGACGACATCATTCAATGCCGACCGAAATCAAAGACAGAAAACGCAGCTATCTTTCAATACGACATGGACACTTGCAATTTGAAAGCGAATCAACTATCAACTGAGCCGTTGGATGGCGACCAACTATTCCATGTCAGCCCTCTGCCGAGCCCTTATTCTACACTTTCACCCACGTGGGAACCTCGAACACCACCAAAATGCAGATCGTGGACGAATCCTGGAGAACACAGCCACTACATGTTGACCTCGATCAAAGAGAGCGACGAAGAATACGACAGACGATTATCATCCTCGGAAGGTGCAGCTGGGACGATGTTATCGCTTGCAACTCTCGAGCGAAGAGATCCTGGATGCCAGCAAGCCTTTCACTGCGTCATGAAAGAGAAACCTGCAAGGCAACCGCTTCACATCAGGAGGAAAACAAGTAACCTTGAATCGTCTATGTTCCTTCCCGAGCAACATGGTTTTAACATTTCAAAGAAGACAGGTCTTTCAGAACCAAACACGGACATTAACACGGAAAAATTGAACTTTACGAAGCTTGATTTGAGCGATTACGTGAGCAAGTTTAGCCGCGGGCCAGCATTTGTGGCAAATCGATACAGATCTCTCACGTTTTAGTTGAGCGATTTCATGAAGGAATTGGATGGATGGACTGCGGTTCTGTTTTGCAGCAGCAACGACTTGCTTTTGTTGAGTTTTCCGTTGTGTAATCTACTTTAGAAAAAGAAAGATATCAGCTGATTTTGTGTAAATAATACGAAAGGTGTTTTCTATGAAAGCAAACTATTGTGCTATTGAAACACCATATAATGGACGAACGGTAATTAACTTTACTGCTGTGATTGTCAAAAATAAAATAAAAGATGTTCACGAGTGAAAACACGCTCTCATGAATAATTCTCATTGCATGTGCTTTTGCGAAGGACCTGCGTCAATCCCTTTGAGGTCCAGGGTCAACTCTTTGTTACTCTCGACTGGTTTTTCCCTGTAGAAATCCCTCGCTTACTCAGTTTAAAAGGGAAATTCCTAGATTCCATCCATGGTTAAGAAGATTCTACTGTTAGCGCTGACGCGGGCAAACTGCGAGTTATATATTGACGGCGTTTTCAAGTTAATTAGTGTGTGTGTTCCGTTGTTTCAGGCTGACAAAGAGGACTTTCCCTTTTCGGCTGTGAGTTTGCCTGCTTCAGTTATCCGTTAGACTTTCCAAACAGTCCCCATCCAGATGAAAAGCTCCTCTATAACAGTTAATTAAATCTAGCAAATATGTAGTCTTTGCAAAAAACATTTTATGGCCACTGCAGCAGTCGAGACAAATATTGTCCTAGTTTTTTGAGGAAATGGTTTGCGTTATGCGAAGCTGGCTGGCAATTGAATTTCTGATTACTTGAAATTACGGTCATTGACATCGAGATGGAATTTGTAGATAAGATCTCGCCAGGCAGTGGCTTCAAAACAAAAGATGGAACACTTTCAAAACTCAAGTTAGTTTAGAATGTCTGCTATATGAACAAACACTCCAAGGAGCATTCCGTGTTTGTACTCTGGTATAATTATTTCGTAACAGTTGGAAATGGTTTGGAGACAGGAATGCTAGACAAATTTATGCCACCGAATGCTTTGTTTTAATCATATTAATATCAGAAGAACACACACGAATTATCTATGGCTCGCCTAGCTGGTTATGCCCTTCTAGTTGTTCAAGCACAATATAATTGTTTGATATGAAATCTGCGATTTTCCTACTAATTAGTCTGCTCTTTAATAGATTGTCTACCCTGAGTCATTTTGGCGATTGTAAACAAACCGAAGCCAATATCAACAACAACAGATACTGCTACGAGCTCAGATTTTCCTCGAGGCAATGCAGTTAAATTTACAAAGCGTGTTTAAATTAATCTAAATTGTATTGCGCGATATGTTATATCATGTACGCTGTATGTATAATACTAATCTTTTAATTATGTACAATCATTCAATTTACTACTTCAAGCTATAATGAACGTAGTTTGCAGAACATCTACCCAATCTTGTTTATGTGCAAATTTGTTCGTGTTACATGTCTTCTCGATCGAGTAACTTTCGCTTATAACGGCGTCGTGTGTTAGAGAATACATATTCCATCTTTGAATTAGCATGTCTGTGCAGTTCCACTGCTGTTCAGCAAGTCCTGCTTGCTTTGTCACATCCCAGAGACGAAGACGGAGGCGCCCTGTGTCCTGCCTCATACGGCGTTGCCGTTAGTGATCGACGCCATCTGAAATCGAGGATGACAATTACAATTAATTGAAGTAATATCGATGATGCTGTGGCATTGTCTACGCAGGAATTAGAATTTACGTCACGAAGGAAGGAAACTGTCAGTTGGGACTGCAGACAGGTAAATCGCAGCGTTGGAGTAACACACCCATCTGTTAGTCTCCATGTAATTGCAAGTCGCGACATTATCCATAACGATTGCATCATATTTTGCTGTGTAAGCACAAAGTTAGCCGCTGCATTGATGCTTTTAATATCCACTGTGTGGCAGTCGCACAGAACCAATTCAGAACTGAGGCAACTGTGTGTCTGATAGGATATGAACACGAAGGAGAGACTGCCAATAAGTCGAATCACTAATACGAGGCTGGTCACTTTATTAGTTACCCAGAGAACGTACTGTACTGCACTTAAATCGGTTTTCCTTAAGGCTGATTTGAACTCGGGGCAGTTGTACGCACACAAAAGAGAGACTGCTAATACATCAAATTACCAATACGAGGCTGGTCCCTTCACAAAGGCCTTCCAGTTTATTAGTTACCCAAATAACGTAATGCATTTTCATTGACTCGGTGAAGCCTAAGCTGACTTGAACTTGGGTCAGCTCGTGTATAAATAGGCATTAGGCTACTTTGCTACAAGTACCAGTGGCCGGATGCGTGGCTGTCGGTATAAATCCATTACTGGGAAAGTATCAAATAAGAACATCACTTGAAATTCTATCATATCGCATGAATACAGATTAAGAGTACACTATACAGAAGGCTAAGATCACTCATACAATCCGGTTTGGATTTCGAAATATTCAAAGTTTGGTTGCGCTGGGAAAGTACTGTATGCCAAACTCTGAGTCAAGCATCGGAAAAGAAAATGCGATGCAAATGAGATATACTGGTGCATCTCGGAATGCAGTTGATTTCAGACACTAATTGGTTTTGAATTGACAAGGGGATATCTTCTGGTGGGGAATAATATCATGGAAATTGACAATAATAGAAATGAGTGCGATTGAATTCACCCTGGAGAAAGCCATTTCATACCATTTGCATATGTGAACAAGCTTAAACCCTATTTTCCAGTAATCATAAGAAGACTTTACGACGTACCTGCGACGTCCAAACGTCGCGAGAGCGTCAATGGGACGTCCCAAGACGTCTTGTGCTTGCAGGGCTTAATCTATCTAGTCGTCTTTATATTTATTCCCGCAACGATAAACTATAGTTCCTTTTAATATATATTCATGCTCGGGATTCTATAAGACATACAGTCAAATCTGTATTAGCGGCCACCTTTATAGAGCATCCACCTGTGCATAAAAGCCACTCTTCATAACCCCCGAAATGACACTTTCTATATAAATCAACCTGGACAGAAAGATCACCTCCACTTGTCTATAAAGGTCATTTTGCAAGTCCCAGAGGTGACCGTTATAGACAGGTTTCATTGTATCTGTAATGGTAACTGACTAACTTTATCTCGTCTTGGACTTGCACTGTAGAATGCGAGTTGAAGCTAATAAAAATTGATTGATTGATTGATTGATTGATTGATTGATTGATTGATTGATTGATTGATTGATTGATTGATTAATTGCTTGATAAACTCAAGTGCTTTCAATAACGCATCTGGATAAAAGTTCGCTTGTTGAAGTTTTCAGGAATTTCTAATTTCAACATACCCTGAATCTTGGCTCATCGGTTTCTTCGTCTGACATTTCGCCATCCGTTTTGAAACTGACTTCGACTTCCATTGCTTCCATGGTAACTGTCTTGGCCTTTTCAGCGATGCGCTCCTGTACAGCAGAAATAACAAGCCTCGTATACAAGCCTCTCCAATCCGAGACAACAAGATCAGCCCAGTTCAATATACAGTCAAACCTGTATTAGCGGCCACCTCTATAGAGCAGCCACCTGTGCATAAAATGACACTCTTTAGAGCCCCTAAATATCACTTTCTATACAAATCAACCTGGACAGAAAGGCCACCTGTCTATAAAGGTTATTTTCTTCAGGTCCCGAAAGTGACCGTTATAAACAGGTTTCACAGTACTCATTTACAACGTGCTGTTATGTTCGAGAGGATGGTAAGGTCAAGGAGACACATGATTAAATGTGCGAACGGCAGCTAGCCCAAGCTCAAATGAATTTTGACGACATAACACATGAATTTAATATCAGAAGTGACAACTGCGCTTGAGCAGACAAGAATGACGTACACCATTTAATTAGCATGATTAACAGTACACGACATGCACTATAAGCAATGATTATGCTTACCATGTTTGTAACGGAAGTTGTTTCTTCTCCAGTCAACGAAGTTCCCTTCAAATATATGAAAGATAAATTTCTTACAATATGGTGGCAACTGAATCGTAGTGCGTCTACAGTATGTGTTAGGCTAGAGGGGTACTAAATTTTCGCTCTGCTTAGTTAACATTCCAGATATGTCTGTATACAGTCAAACCTGTATTAGTGGCCAGCTCTATAGAGCAGCCACCTGTGTGTAGAGGCCACTTTTGATTCCTCAAAATGACATTTTCCATAGAAATTAACCTGAACAAAAGGCCACCTGTCTATAAAGGTCATTTTTCTCAGGTCCCAGAGGTGACCGTTATAGACAGGTTTCTGTAATAACTGAGTCAATCACTACTCGTAGGTACTATACCTGACAGAAATATAATGTCATTTAGCACAGCGATATACAGAGAGATTGTGGGCAATTAGACGACACGACAGTCTCTGTGCCCAGCAAATAACAATCTGTTCATACACAACACAACAGTTAATACACAACAGTTAATACACAACGGTAGCTGCTAGGAGATGGATCGAGCATGCGGACTGTATAATTTATGCTGCAGTAACATTGATGGGTTGACTTACTTGATCTCCGAGGAAGTGAAACATAGACAAGAAACAGAGACATAAACTAAGCACATCAAAGTGCTGAGTCTGGTCGCCCATTGCGACCGTCTCTATTGAGAACCAACGACAAGTAAGTTATGTAGCCGCGCCCACGGGGGTTTACCTATAGCTACGAGGACTGGGCACGAGACACAGCACATTCAATATAACTTTAGAAACGAGGCCAAAACATATGCGCATCGTAACAACGACAGTTTCACTATATTTTGAGATTCAATCTTTAATTAAAATACATTTTGGGACATTTTTGGGAAATAGCTGTGTTGCTGGCTGCATGTGCCTGCAATGTTTCATTTAGATCCCCCTAGCGCGAAATTTGATAATTTAACAATCTGCATAAATTATTTATGTGATTTATTACCTTCTTGTCTCTTGGTGGCGGTGGTCCTTTACCGTTCGGATAACGCGACGTCTTTGAGAAGAAACTGCTCGAGTAATACGCTGAACTTTTATCACGACAACAGAGCAACATTCGATAAGCGTGACGAATCTGAAATCGAATCCATAATGTCATAGAGTATCACAGGATAAAAATAATTATTGGCTTTTTAAATCAAACTACTGTTACCTTCAATGAGTTCGAATGAAAATTAATTGAGTACAGAAGTATCAAAGATGAACGAAATTTCGTAAATGAAATGTCACTATCATGCTAAAACTATGATCGCTTCTGATGTATGAGCTGAGTTTGTCTGTTGAGAAAACATTTATTATTTATTGGTTCTTGACAAACGGTAAAGCCTGGTTTCCATTTGAATCGGGAGCACCCGCCGATTTTCGTAGGCTCCTTGCGGTGAAATGGAAACCGCGCATCGGGAGATCGGGAGTAAATCGGAAGGAGCCGGCGATTATTCAACATGTTGAATATTCGGGAGCAATCGGGAGCGCACCGGCGGTGCAATGCGTTGCGGCGCTCCCGATTCAAATGAAAATCAGGCTTAACATCATCATCATCATCATCATCATCATCATTTATTCTGAAAAATCCGATAAGCCTACAAAGCTTTTTTCCACGGAGCAGATATCAGTCCTGACATTTTAAAGAAGGATATATTCTGGGAATGCGATACCCGGTTGTTTGTGCCATTAGTTACAATAGTAAAGGAATGAGTAGTTGAGTACATTCTTCTTTCAGTGAAACAGCAAAAGTTCCTTGTCATTATTTGAATCTAGCGATTTTCAATAGCAAATTGCTTCCAAGGAATTCGAAAGCCATTCCAATATTCATCATCGCTTGTTACGTTCTTTTTAACTTTTTACAACTGTTAGATAATTGCCCTAGTGATGCATGGGTCTGTTGATGAATTAAATGTCGTACTGTGCATTCCTATTTTTTCTTTCTTTAATAAAACTTTGTTTGGCATTATCTAGCTTGTATGTCGGACAACGTTGGAACTTGGAACTTTTACTCAGAAGTTCGTTTTCATAAGCAGTAACTTTTACTTGTAACAAGCTACATTTGTATGAAGGTAATTGTAATTGGAACGAATTACATTTTCAAGGAGACTTTTACAGCACTGCATGTAGGACTATACACAGTACACGAATACTTATTGGAAAGACACTGGCAATTGACCCAATGAGCTCATTGCTGTATATTCATGTGCGCTGAGGTCAGGAGACTAATGACCTTGTTTCTGTGTTAATATAAGATAACACAAGTCAAGACAATGCATGATAATTATGCAAACGAATTAATTATCAAAGTATGCGATTTTGCCTCTTAATAATCAACATTTCGTCCATTAAAGTCTCATTAATATCACTATGATTTTCCAGTCAAAAATCATGATAATTAGCGGGTCGTGATAATAAGCGGGTTAAAATAGTTGATTCTGGCAAAGATTGGTTCTCAAACTGAAGTGATATTAAGCGCGGGTTGTGATATTTTTCATATTAACCGAGGTGATACTAACGGGGTCAAATTGTATGCTGTCCGTACACGGACTAAATCTTACCCGTGGATCGGCCAGGCAATGGAAAATGAATATCCCCAAACCCTGTAATGAGTTTAGGATGCTGAAGAGGTATGCGACGGCAACAGTCTTTGAATCCATGTAAAACAACCCGATGATCCACGTCAAACCCAAAACACTCAACAAAATCGATGATCCTTTCATCCAGCGCCTAGAAGGTAACAACATCATCATAATAAGAATAAAAGTATTTAATTTATATTTGAAAATAAATAATTTTGAGAAAAAAAGAATATTAATGTAAAAAAAAAACACAACATCATTCATTCATCATTTCTATTTCTTTAAACTTGCATTCTACTAAGGGAACTGTGTACAGAAATGTAGTTGCCATTACGGCAAGTTTTATAGAATGACGAGGACATAAAACTACAGTGAAACCTGTCATAATTTCAGACTTTAGCCACAGAAAATTAAAGATGAGCTACGTATATAAAACGCCTAAACGCCTAAACGCCATGAATCGCTGTCAGACGCTGCTGATAAAGGAACACCAAGGAATGTGATGAAACAAACTTTACGTACCATATCTCTGACGATTTTGAATCTCGCTTCCTCGATTTCTTCATCATCATTCGAATGGCCAATGTAAAGAACACAGAATTGACCTAGAGCATGAATACGTTTCATATAAATTGACATAATATTGCGGAAATGTCACGTGGTCTCCGTGGCGCAATTGGTTAGCGCGTTCGGCTGTTAACCGAAAGGTTGGTGGTTCGAGCCCACCCGGGGACGCATTCCTTTTTCTATTTTTTTTTGCATTTTGCGAGATTGGTCTAATTATATGAAATTGAATTACTCACCACGATAACAATTAGGACGGGACCAACAAAACTCCACATAAAGCCATCTTTTGATGATATCCAACAACTGCAAAAAGGCAAAGATTCTCAAGTTTTCTATCTTCAAGAGAGTTCAAGTCAGAGAAAGAAATTCGGAGGAAAATGTACGCTCACGGCTTACTAAGTTGGTGTTCTGTATTTCCCCCAGTCAACTGCCACTGTTGGTCCCACAATCAAGAACGGGCCCACTGCAAACGAAAAATATGGTAAATTGCATTTATGTATGATAATAATTACGAATTTAGTAGATATTTGTCCGGCTATGTCGGATGCTTATTGGATTTAACTTAAATACAGTGCACTTTTGCGATTTTATTGTGTCGTCATCATCATCATCATCATCATTATCTAATATGGTGCTGCTACATGTATGTATGTATGTATGTATGTATGTATGTATGTATGTTTATTTGCCCAGATGGGACAGGAAAATAAAGGAGGGATTTACCCTCGCTTACATACTTCCATTATTGCATGTAAGCAACAGTATAGTAAATATTTTATACAATAAACAGTTCTAATACAACAGACAGTTACATGCCAGATCCGTTGCTCTCAAGCCAGATTTGAATTGGTGGGAGGACTTTGTTGTGACGAGAGCTTCTGGCAGCGAATTCCACCATGGGACCACACGATTTATAAATTGGTTTTTCACCGAATTCAATTTGCAGATTGAATTGGTCTTGACCTTTAGCGAGTACATGTCCACGCATTGAATATTTGCTAGTGTCATATTTACAAAAAGAGTCCATCTCAAAATCTACTAAATTATTACATATCTTGTACATCATCGTCAGATCGTTTCTGACACGTCTAATTTCAAGTGACTCCATGTTGAGAAATCTCAAGCGGGTAGGGTAACTGTCGTTCTGTCTCCCACTGGAATGGCAGGCAAATCTTGTTACATGAACAGTCCGTTCCTCTGTTTGCTAATTACTTTGTCACAACTCACAAAAAAAATTAAAAAGGTTACGGTTATTTACAATGCTAAAATCACTCCCGTTAAAATCTTGACAGAGTACGTTAAAATATGTTATTGTTCGGGCAAAACTTTCAAAACTTTCAAAATTTTATTGCAAACAAACTCTCTTAGTCGATTCCTGATAAGCTCAATTCGATTAAGAGAAAACCCCGCTTACTTGCAATTCATTTTCAGTAAAAATAGGAAAATAAACGCCTAAGAGCAAGCTTCACAAAGCTGGAGGAGTTTGCACGTGAAAATTACGTTCAGCATGCTGTAAAGCAGAAAGACATTCGTGCTTACTTTTCTCATTATTGTAAATACTTTCATTTTCTGGCACGTTATTTGCCATTATATTCGTATTCTATCTTGAATTAAGGATATCGTTTGACAAATTACTTTTGCGCTTAAACGGGTTATACTGTACAATGTAATGAAATGAACGACAGTAGATTGTTCCACTTACGCCAACAAACCAGGATATATTTCCAGCTGGAGTAGCCTCCCTTCTTTACCGTCCTGTAGACTTGGAACAGCATCATATAAAGGACGACGCCTTCGAGACCCATCAACATGAAAGCGACGAGGAAGAAGTAATGGAGAAGAACACCAATCACGTTGCAGCCAACCTGAAAAAATGTGGAAAAGCAAATATCATCATTGTTATTCATGCATTTCGGTATAATTATAAGGGACCGCTCATTATTTATTCCCATGGTTGGTACCGAAGAGAAGCAAAAAGTTTCAATTTATTTTAGTTCACCCAACCTTATAGTATCCAAGAAAAAATTACCCAACCTTGAAAACTTGCACAATCTATTAAATAGATGTGGAGAGAAAGGCAGATAACCTACCGGCATTAAAACTGTGATCAAGTACATTACTTCATCGATCTAGATCAAAATGTGCAAAAGTCAGAGGACGCCATACTCCAAGTTTCAAGTAGTTACATGACACTGGAATCAATTAATCAGCAAAGGAAAGAAAACATCAGTTAAAGGTGGCAGTCCAAAAAGCATTACCCAACCTTCAGTGTTGTCAAAATTTGAGTTACCCACCCCGCTTCTCTTCGGTACCAACCCGGAGCATAAATAATGAGCAGTTCCTAAGTGAGTTGACCTCTGCCAAAGGTGAAGATGCCAGAAAATGCTTTGTTTGAAACGCAATCATCCGTACTCCTGTCAATGATGGTTCATTTCAACGAAATTGTCATGCAGATTTATGTAATGTTCCCATCGGACATCAAATCATAGTACCTTCAAAGACTCGTTGCAATCCGCCATGCGCAGTCCCACTGCATGTCGGTATATATATGAGTTAACCTCTGTCACAGCTGAAGAGGTCACGAAAATGCTTTGTTTGAAACGCAATCAGCCGTACTCTTATCAATGATGGTCAATTTCGAAGATTGTTCTTGGTTGTCAAATTTGTCGCTTTCAACTCAAAATCACGTGCCAGAAAACAAGTACGTCCCGAAATGCAATAGGACAGCACTTGGTCAATTCAAAGCGAGTTCACGTAGAGACCGCCAAATTGAACACAAGGCATCAATATATTTAACTTTGTAGTCCGCTTGTGAAAAAAACTGATTTCATTACTTGCTCGTTATTTTAGGTCATTTTCAAAAACAGTATTTGATGAGTATATAATGAGTTTGAGATTCAGTGAAATGTTTTTCTACCTGTAGGGCGATCCTATCCACTCCAACGACAAATAGAAACTCAGCCACAAACAACGCCACGATCAAATGCTTGTGAAGCAGCGTTCTACTCGATTTCAATTGCCTGCAAAAACAAATAATTCCAAAACAATAAATAAATGAGACTTCACTGAATCTTCAACAAGTGATTAAATGTGTATTGTCGCTTGCCTTGCTTTCTAAGTTTTCAATGATCTACGTATTGCATCGTAATAAGACGAAACAAGGTATAGAAAAGCAAAGTGACATTTTCAATAACAAGACCAGTGGCGAATACACGCATGCGTACAACTCATCGAAGGGTTCACACTTTGCAACCTATATATTCTTATATGCCTTTTTATTACGCTCAAGTATTTATTATAATTATACCGTTGGTGTTGTTATGTCGAAGTGAGGCACTGGGCCAGCAACCAGAAAGGTATACTGCAATGAAACAGCAATGCAGTGTGATTTTCGTTTCTCCATCTATGGTCCAAACATTTGGAACAGTCTCGATAGCATTTTAAAGGATTGTAATTCCGTCGATGATTTTAAAAGTTTATATTTTAAAATTTATTTTAGTCACCGAAACGGTGTCTTTTAAATACAGTTTATAGTAATGCTGTAAGATGATTTGTAAGTTGCTTTTATTATTATTAACTATTGTTGTATGAAACTGTTTGAAGAGGGCCCCAAGGGAGACAAACCTCGCGGTTTATTGGGCATACCCTCATAAAATAAAGATGATGATGATGATGATGAATGAAACCTGTCTATAATGGTCACCTCTGTGACCTGAGAAAAATGTCCTTACAGACAGGTGGTCTTTCGGTCTAGGATGATTTCTATACAAATGGTCATTTTGGATTTATGAAGAGTGGCCTTTATACAAGGTTGGCTGCTCTATAGAGGTGACCGCTAATACAGGTTTGACTGTATCCCAGTAAACACAACACGTACTCACGACGTACCTGCGACTACTATAAGAGACGTCGTGCCAACCTTTCATTAAGACGCTTTGCGCCTATACTGGTATATAAGTTACGCTGATAAAATAGGTACATTTCTGGCACCGTTGGCGCTCTTCATTAAACTGACTGTACTTTCGGAAATTGCACCCACCTGAAATACCAGAAGGTCGCGAAGGCCAAGAACAAAGCAACGAGTGATATGGTGATACAGATGACTGAGATTAAGCGCAACGCAAACACGTGGCTCGCCTGTAACGAATCAAGAGGCGATCAGATGTACAGTAGAATGGAATTCTGCTATGTTATATTATGCGAGTTAGTTTGAATCTACGGTGTCAGCGTCTTGCGAATACCGTAATTTCTCATTTAAACGTTTCTTAATTTGTTTAATGCAATGAATCACAGCCTGAAAATGTTGTCTAAAAATCAAGCAATTGAAAGATTGGCGATAAATCTCCAGGGGACAACTTGACAAGATTCGGGAATTCGTTTTAATACCGGAATACAATTTTGTTACTTTAGATAATAGATGATATCTTTTTGTGGAGAGATAGATAACAATCTTCGATGATTGGACTTGCACAGATTTCGTAGGACCTAATTGTAATAATTATACAGTACAGTAAATGAGTTATAGGCCGTTAAGTAGAGAGCAATTCTTATGGCAGTTCAATTTGGTTCCTTCTAAACGTTCATAAACATACGTAGAGAATTGAAACATACTTGAAAACATATACAACAATTAATTAATTTTTTACGAATTCGAAGTTCAAGTGTCTTCAAGCTTGTTGACAATAGATGATACATGTACCCTAGATTCAACGGTAAATTAAAGTATAAGGCACACTGGCTTTCGCTCTTTCCACCTACCGCCATTGTTTCTCCAGCGTCTGTTACTGACATCAGAATTGCGAAGTTCGTCAAATGATAACACTTGCAAGTCACGTGGGTAGCATTGGTAGCATTGACATGGCAACCACTGTCGGACCAGTAACCTCCTTTTGAAGGTAATCCTTCCCAGAATACACATTTTGGTTTACCCGGAATGCTCTACGGCAATAATAGCGAGAAGAAATAATTATATATTATGTGATGAAGATGGTTTGCTGTTTGCGCTAATTAGCCTGACAACCAAATAGTCTATAGAAATGTCTTACAGTATAAACACTGCAAGCTTACATCCAAGAATCGAAAGACATATTAAGAACTTCAAGGACTGTAAGAATTTCTGAACTTTTTATGTCTCATATCTTTTATGGCATATGCTAAATGTCAGCAAATGTGTTTTAACCAAAAATTAATTCATGATGTGTACTAATTCAACAAAGTAACATCGACACTTTTATTGAGTGCTAGCCGCACATTTTTCCCGTACTACGGCAATGGAAATGGGATGGGAAAGCCATTCAGTTTCTATTTGTAGGATATAAATATCACTTACGCATGGCCTATGACAGTTTACAATATCTTACTACTTGATTTATTTGTTTAAATGACACTTAAGCCTGAGCCACACCATCGCTAAAATAGAAGTGAGTTGTCAGCTATGATGGGCGCGAGTACTCGCTATAGGACTGCCACACTCTCGCTAGCTTCGTTGGCGAGCGATCGCACTTGCGTTTTCATCCGGGACGTTGTTCATGAAAGTGACAATCAATCAGATTCGCGTTTTTCCTTCCCTCTCCTGCATATTGTCGAGAAATTTCGGATTGAAACAACAGGCACGACCAGCAGGGATCCAATAAATGGCAAGATGAAGCTGAGAATGCCAGAAACATCACAATCCCCGTTTTTTTTTCGGGCCAGTTCTACCGCGCATTTGCTCTGCGCGCTTGATTGTCTACTCCTGACCAATCACAAACAGCTATGAACTTTACTCGCGATCAACTCGCAGTGTTGAGCTGTGGATGCAGAGCGAGTGAGCTTCAAAATTTGGGCTCGCCGCTAGTAGCTCGGGTCTGTTGTTCTGTCCATCGCAGCTCGCAATTCGCCTACGTTTTAGCGATGGTGTTGCCGGGGCTTTAGTGAAACAAGAAAATACTGGCGCGGTGACAACATTACCAGGCAGATCGTTCCACTATGGGATCAAAAGGAAGCAAAAGAAGTTCTTAGCTATTCTTAGCTATGAGTTATTCAGCTTACAATATATCGCATTATTGAAGACCTTGATATAGCATAAAAGTAATAGTAATATATAAACCTCGAAAACAAACATGTCTCACCCGCGAGCGAGGCAACCTTACCTCGTTTCGAATCCTCTGGATCAACGTCACAGGGGTTTTAAATGGTTTCATCTTCTTTGGAAGCAGAGAAAAGGACATTACACTGGAAATTATTTTACTTCTGCTGTCTGAAGACGAAGAGGAGCTGTTGACAGACGAAGGACAAGTAATTAATGTTCTAATGTCTAAAGGAACGATCTATCCACGATCGTAAGCAAGTACAATATAATTTCTGTTATAGAATGCTAAAAAGCCGTTTTAAACTTCGAATTACATGCCATTTGAACCAGGCTTCAAATTAAACTACATAACTACAGATGCTGATACAGATTTTTACTGCTTTAAACCTATTTGATATTAACATGCTATAAATTATGTAACTTTTCCCTGTTTTATGATGCATGTGCCTGATGAAAAAAGCCAATGGCTTACTTGGTTCACAATAAATGATGATGATGATGATGATGATGATGATGATGATGATGATGATGATGATGATGATAATAATATACAAATCAACTCATGAAGTTTTGAACTGATAGACCTAGATATATCAGAGATGATCAGAGCGATTGCGAGGCTGATGAGATTGAGGTCAGGGATTGTTCGCAACTTCTTGAACAGTGGACTGTTCGCAACAATAGATCACAATCAGCAGAACGAATGCGATGATGCTAATCGAGTAACATACGAACGTAAGCATGCTCTCAAATGCAGTTGCCTGATATCGAATCATCAGAGGCGCCAGTTGTCGAACGAGGACAAACTGTGTACAAAGACCAGTGCTGTATAGTAATTTTTCAAAAGTAACGAATTACTGTAATTCGTTACTTTTCGAAGTAATTCTAATTGTAATCCGTTACTTTTCACAGAGAGTAATTTGTAATTGTAATTCGTTACTTTTACTCAAAGTAATTTGTAATTGAAATTCGTTACTTTTACTGAAAGTAATTTGTAATTGTAATTCGTTACTTTTACTCAAAGTAATTTGTAATTGAAATTCGTTACTTTTACTGAAAGTAATTTGTAATTGTAATTCGTTACTAAATAAAAGTAATCTATACAGCACTGATAAAGACCAACATGTTGTCATCAAAACGTCCGTTATGGAAAGGTTTTCTTTTGTAATTACCTTTTTCCGCCTAGCATTTCATTGATGTTTTCATACTTGATATAAGCAGCCACTATAAATAAATAAAATCATATATGTAGGGGAACTTGCATTTGATGATTTAATCTCAGAGCTGGTTTAATTACCATAGCAGCTCTGTTATCATGCGTCAGGAAAAGTTAACAACAACATATAAATGTATGGGCATAATTCGGATGGAGAGGCGCTCGCTTCTACAGAAATATTTAATAAAGAGAGATTCGTCACATAATGCTGGTCCCACGGACTCATTATAGGGAGAGATGACGGAGTTCGAAGGAGTATAACTCCCTTGCGGTCAGAGCTCTTTGCCGTGTGAAACATCGTAGACTAGTGGACAGGTGGGGCTGTTTACATGACAAGGTATAATCAGCAAAAAGTACGATTACAAGATCATGGACACGCCTACAGATTTTCTAGTGCTGATATATAGCCTCCTTTCCACGTAATCTCCTTCTTGGAAGAACACTTCAAGTTATAGCTTATAGAGTGGCCGTAATGCAGAAGTGTACCTTAATCGTATTGTATTTCTATTTAATTGATATTTCTAAAGACGTTCTTGTCACAGGAGCTTGTCTTCAGTTGTGCACCCTACGCGTTGATGACACAGCATATCCAGAGTAACATTGTTTGAATTATATTGCGCTTAGGCACAGCAAAAGAGACTGATCACTGCGTCTCACGTTAACCTACGTTATACGCACACAGTGTAACCCCGTTAATATTACCTCGGTTCATATCACAATCCGTTCAATATCACTTCAGTTTGAGAACCACGTTCTGTCAGAATCAAGTTTTTTGTACCCTCTATGATCACGACTCGCTTATTATCACAAGTTTTGTCCGAAACTCCATAGTGATATTAACGAGCATTCACTGCACGTATTTGAACTATATGACAGTTCTGGATATAGTTTTGATTGAACTTACCGAGACCTTCGGATTCATCAATGACGTCATTTGGGATGAGAATGATGTTCTCCGTGTTGTTACCAAGAGGAAATTGCGAAATGCTTTTGCTCTTTTTAACAGCGGACACTTCCATCACTGCAAACATTGAAACGTCAAAGCGTGATAGCCTCACACATGGTAGACTTTGAAATACTGAATGTCTTTGCCCAGTCCGATTACATCTTGGGAGAAACTGTATTTTTAGAAATGTGGGATAGGACTGACTCGCATGGAAGTTTTTACTACCAAAAGAAAACTAGCAATTTTGCTAACAGAATGACTCTGTCGTATCTGTTAATTTAATTATCTAGTACCTTACAATTTATGACTGATATGATGAAGTAAACACACAAACAAAACAAACAAACTGTTTTAAAATTGACAAGCATAAACATGAGTATGGTTAAATGCACTTTGAACAAAGATAGCTCCATCGATCTGCACATGCGGAAAATGATTTGTTCGATAGGATGGCGATATCGAAGAGACACGGGAATGGGAGTGGCCAAAACTAGCCTCAAGCTCAAGTGAATAGAATTAGACAGAGCACACGTGGATAATGATATGAGCAACAATAGTGCCTTTGAAGGCAGGAAATGACGTGGGTATTGATTAAAATAATTATAATACATTAGACAGAATAGATTGAACTTAACAGAAAGTGAACTGCCATGTGACTGGTGAAAGAGCAAATTAAGCGCAGTCCCATCGAAGACTTGCAAAAACTAACCGTTTATCTGGATCTGATCAGATCACAGATGGATCGGATCGGATTGAAAAACATTATATCCGAATACTCTGTTTCACACACCTGCGTTTTCCAAGACAATTGACAACGCCTCTTGATTTGTTGAATTTGAAAAACTTTCCGCATTTGAAGCAGCTGCTTCTTCGATGGTGAAAAGCACATTGGACGCCTCTAACGTTCTATTATCCTACATAATCAACGGAAAATAAAAGAGCAAAAATAAATCAATGTTTCGCAGCAAAACATTTCGATATAGCCGACAACTCACAATAATTAGGGATCTATCGTACCGAAGGGACGTCGATCCAAGCCTCTTTGTTGCTATTCTTGAGAAGGAGGCTCGTCACAGACAAGATGTTCTGCAAATGACAACAATGGTTAATAATAAAGTGAAACCTGTCTATAATGGTCACCTTTGGGACATGAGGAAAATTACTTTTATAGACAGGTGGCCTTTCTGTCCAGGTTGATTTCTGTAGACAGTGTCATTCTGCGATTACGAAGAGTGGCCTTTATACACAGGTGGCTGTTCTACAGAGGTGGTCACTGATACAGGTTTGACTGTAATTGAATTCGTTCTTGAAAAGAATGTAAAATGCAAAGAACGGCTGTTGAACTTTTAAGACATGCTATCAAAACGTTTGCAACACTAGTTAGTATTTCTATTATTCGTAAAATTTTATTTATTTATTATATATTTCAAAATCAGAGCAGTTGAGCTCTGTATAGTTATGTAAAGTAGGAGAAAAACTATGAACGTACTAGGATTAGTTTCAATAAAACAAGCTTACAGTAGAATAGAATGTCTACATTTAAAAATGCAAAACGGTTTAAAATTCTTACGAAGCCAATTTAAATGGTTCAATAGTAAATTAAGAATGTTTCGTAATGTAATGTAATCATTTGATACCTTCTGTACATCGTAATATGTTGGGTGTGAACCCGATCAGATTTACAATAAAAATATATAGATATGATGCCAACTGTAAGCCTAAAGGGCAAGGGAGGAGCGTTGCTCCCACCTTCGACAGCTGTGGAAGCGTCAAACAGAGATTATGCAAAGTCAAGTGGATATAGAAACAATTACAGGGATAATGAACAGAAGTTGGTTGGAGTGAATAGTAAATCGTTTTGCGATGTAAGGCTGTACTGACACGTAATCAACTCTCTAAAGTGATAATCTGATTGGTGCAAATTACAGGAGGAAACGAGTTTACTAATTATATTTATGAAACACAGGAACAGCCCTGAGTGACACTGAATTGAGCCAATATCTGAACTATTAGCTATACTTAGATTGAATCAATGATGTTATCTATTACCCTGTTTGCCCATGTACCATAAGTGCTATTGTTATAACCTGCTTATAAATGTGAATTCTTTGCTTGATGAATTTCAATTAAAGACACATACAATACTGCAGGGTTGTTCAAGAAAAGGTGACCTTCAAAGAATTGAAAAGGCAGCTTAATCAGAACGTAGTTAAGTAGTTCGTAATTTTTTATTTATTTTTTTATATATTTTTTTGTTAGGCAGTATATTTGCATTAGGAACCACTCATTATTTATGCCCCGGGTTGGTACCGAAGAGAAGCGCGATGGGTAACTCATATTTTGGCAACGATGAAGGTTGGGTAATCTAATGCACAGTGATAACAGTCTTTAGTACCAGTATACTATCTGCTGTTCTATCCACATTTGTTATATATGATGTAACTTTTAGAGGTTGGGTAACGTTTTTTCTGAGCTACCTGAGGGTCGGGTAAAATAGAAAAAACTGGAACTTCTTGCTTCTCTTCGGTACCAACCCTGGGCATAAAATAGTGAGCAGTACCTTACAATAATTTCCTGGAATCTTTGATCAATACCAGTATGTTAGAAGTGTCACAAAAGTATACCTTGGTAAAATTTCTGAGGTTGTTAATTTCTTCCGGTGTTGAGCTATTGACGTCATTACTATCTGTCAGTGTTCCGATGACGTTGACAATTCCACCTACATCACCACCATAGATCGCGGTCTGCTGGGAGAACGTTGCTTCCAATGTAGATGCGACCTCTTTGGCGTCACGTCCATTCAATAGCATCTATAAGGAAAGACGCATAATTAGAAGATGCAATATTGACACAATAATTATTCCAATTTATATTGTAAACTGTTTATAATTATAAAGTAATGCAGAATGCCTTAATGAATTAAATAACTTCCGAACTCCTTGCTTATACCGAGTTAATTTAACTGTTATAAATATTGCTAATTTACGTAAATTCATGCTATTTATTGATTCCTATGTATTTAGTGTATGAGCAGTGCATTGAGCATTATGCTTCGTAGTTGTGTATTGATACACGTATGGCATTCGGTTTAAGACAAAGTGTACTCATGTTTGCTGGCATGTTTGCACACGAGTGTCACAAGTATGATTGCGATGATATAATTCAAGTTTTGGCTTTATGTAAGTGGAAGTTATTCTTCCCATTATTTGCCAGCCGAAATTTTTGACAAATAAGCATACATACATACATACATACATACATACATACCTACATAATTGCAAAATGACTCACTCCAGTCCTTAATGGCGGCAATAATTTATGATAATTTATGCCAAGTCTGACCAATGCCCGCCATCCGTAACATGATAACAAGTATTTACGCTCGACTAATAACTGCTGAATAAATAATAAATAAATATAAAAATGTAAACAAATAATATGTTATACAGTCAAACCTGTATTAACGGCCACCTGTGTATAAAGGCCACTCTTCATAATCCCAAAATGAGAGTTATTATAGTAATCAACCTCAACAGAAAGGCCACCTGCCTGTAAAAGTCATTTTCCTCAGGTCCTAAAGGTGGCCACTATAGACAGGTATCATTGTAGTATAATATTGTACATTCTAATAACTATTGAAATGACTTACATCGGAGAGGAAGGATTTGAGCCAGACAGACACACAGTTGCTCAAATCAGGATGTTCCCAAGCAGCCATGCCGTTCTCAAGGAAGATGCAGTTTCTCCTAGCGGTACCTACAGGTAGAGCAAATCACAGAACGGTGTTATATGCAGTTTTTCATTTATTTATACTGTTGGTTAGCTTACAGAGAATCCACAATGACAATGAAATTATAACAGTGCACATAAAAAATATATAAAGATATAAAATAAAATAAATATAAAATAATAACTGCAAACTGCTTATTAACTGCTTATATAAAAAATTAACAACCTAAAAAAATAAAAGTTCTTAGTTAACTATTAGGTTATACTGTACTTAAGTGATTTTAATTTCTATCCTGTATCTGCCTGTCGTGGGAATTATCATTCAAAATACATATATCAAATCAAATCAAATGGATAAAAGTCGATGTTCAAGAACGATACGGATAAAGGGGTTTGATCAAAGGGTTTATTGATAGAAAGAGATATTGGTAAAAAGAAAAGGATAAATCGAAAAGTCTATTATAGATAAGGGGGTTCTTGATAGAAGGGGTATTGGCGTAAGGGATTATTGGCAATTCGGCCGCTAATACGGTCCAAAATACACACACGAGTGATTGTAAAATTGACATAATTATCGTTGGTTGTACTTTTGTGCATCGTGTGCGCATGCGCCAACAATTTAATTTTGTAATTTGCAAATCGCATTAAATCTAATCATATCGCTGTAAGCCTCCCTGGACACTGGAGCGTTTTTATCAACGGCTGTGTTACGAGCCATCACCGAACGAAAACACCATTGATTTCGTAATTATTGTCGTATTATTCTTGCTATTAACATGTAATTTAAATTAGTTTTGTATAGATTTGATTTTTTTAGAAAAACCAGTTTGATACGGAGCAAGTTCTTTTCGATGCGACGTGACTGGATGTTTTCTGGGTATAGTCGATGAGACAGTAATAGTTCCAGAGAGTGTCGTATTAGCAAGAACGTTAAAGAACTTCAAATTTGAATGATCTGATGTCAATTTGGAACAGTTTTTATAGACATTCATTTTAATATTACCGCATAGCATTCAATTGTAAATGTATTAATTTTTGCCACTTGTCCATGCAGCGTAAGAGCTATGTGTATATAGCCTGCTACATGTGAATTCTTTGTTTCAAATTTCAATTGACTTTTGTTGAATAATAAAGACACATACAACACCATACTCGATTTCAAGATCGCTTTACAATTCTACTCTTTCGAAACATCCATCACAAGCATTGCAGCTGAGAGATATTAAAGCGTTGCTTTTTCCTTTTATCAAATTGCAACTTTTGTTTACCTTCAGTGTTGACGGGGCAAGGACTGACGTCGAGTCTTCCAGGAATCGTAGAACGCCATTGAACACCTCGGAATTCTTCAGCGGCACAGTAATTATCTCCATGAATATCTAAATTTGTATAATACAAAACAGATATGATACTTGTAATGAAAGCAGCTCGTAAAACGGCAATAAGAACTAAAATCGAGACGAATCTACAGCCTTCGCATTCTTCGTACTTTCATCCACTCTTCTTTCATCAAATCCGCCACAAATGATGTAACGCATAATCATAAAGAGATTCATGATTACATACGTTTGCATAATTAGCATAATATACTCCCACTGAATTTTGTTCTGTTGAATGTTCTTTTATCAAATCCGTCAAATGACGTAACGCATACTTACAGAGATTCAGAATTACATACGTTTGCATAATTAGCATAACATAGTCCAACTGAATTTTGTTCTGTTGAATGTTCTTTAATCAAATCCGTCACATGACGTAACGCATAATTACAGGGATTCATAATTACATACGTTTGCATAACTAGCATAACATACTCCAACTGAATTTTGTTCTGTTGAATAGTGAACTGAACGCGTTTGAGCTTCGTCTAAATTCTGTGTTGTTGAGTTGAGGTTCGTTGGTTATAATTGTCAATTCTTACTTACGGATACAGCCATGGTTTTCTTTGTAGTAGCCTTCTTTACATCGGCAAGTGTAGCTCCCTTTTGTGTCAACGCACGTCGACATTACGTCACAGATGAAGTTGCCATCAAGGCATTCATTGCGGTCTGGAAAAGAAGCAATACTGTGGTCATTGATCTAATTATACTTCTAGAATTTGAACGTCAATACTGTATTATGTTTACGTTGATTTTTGATATCAGATGGAATGCGGTGTATCTGTTGCTAGGGGATATAGTCTCTATTGATTCTCCAGCCGTACGAGGCTTTGAACAACAGCTGATGCCCTACTTATGGACCTGGACTCAAGAGTAGTCCTGGATTAAGTCTTAAGTTTCATTTAAAGATTATAGTAATGAAGTCCTGGACTACGCTTTAGTCCCGGTCCATGTACAGTATAAGACCCCAGGTCATGAGCGTAGTTACTTTTCAATCAAAGCTTCCGCTTTGTGAAGTTTCGTACGCTAAGCGCGAATAGTACCTTTAGTTTCAATTTGAGCTTTATTCGTTAATCCGTGATGATATCCAACTTTTTCGTTGCCAACTTTGACATCGATTTTATATAATATGTTTTGCTTTAATCTTGTGATGTTGAAGAAGGGATGACTGGAGAGAAATCTGATGACGTCATTATCATGCGAGACCTCGATTGCATACTGCAGAATGTATTTGTCGGCGTCTGTAGGAGGATCCCAGCTGATTCTAAAACTATTCCATGTTACTTCATCCAGTTTAACGTTTCTAATACCGTGTGGCGGTGCTGTCCCTGTAAAAAGATAAAAGCTCTAGCAGATGACTCATGACAGAGCAGAAAGCAACTGACGATACAGTACTGCTAATGCAAAAATAACATAATTATTCGAGAAAATTGAGCTTCAAGCACCATTATAGAAAAGTAGAAATATAAACTCCACTTAAATAACAGTCACAAGAAGCAACGTTAATGGAAATGGACAGGGTAATGATTTTATCGCCAGATTGTCGCATAGTGTAGGTTGATCAATATAAGATTGAGCGACGATGATTGGAAAGTGGCTTACATGATTTCTGTGTGACCACAACCTGATGGAAAATCTGTTTTGTGAAATTGGCAGATCCTGCTTCAAGTTGAAACTGGAAGACGGTGTAAGGATGCAATCCAGTGACGACAATGGACAATTGCGCAACTCCGGTGAGAAGGATACGCTTCTGATATGCCACTGGCCAACTGTAGAATAACTGAAACATAGAAGTAAAACATCGCCGTCAGATATGCTCTCAGCTCTAGGTGATTATCACCTCTACATAACAAATACTTATAGATAAGGGCCACTTCTATGTATTGACCATCTCTGTGACACTGTGGTGACATCTAAATAACAGCCATCCCTATAACTTGCGGCAGCATTTCTTCAGCCTTCTATAAACGGTAGCTTCCATGGAAAAGACCACCTGTCTGTGAAAATGCCATCTCTATAACTGCCGCTCTATCTTATGTAGTCAAAGAGAAAGAAAAAATCAGGTAAAAATATATTACAGTGAAAGCTGTCTATAATGGACACCTTTGCGACCCAAGAAAAATGATCTTTATAGACAGGTGACCTTTCTGTCCATGTTGATTTCTATATTATAGAAAGTGTCATTTTGGATTATGAAAAATGGCCGTTACACACAGGTGACTGCTCTATAGAGGTGGCCACTAATGCAGGTTTGACTGTGGAACATAATTTCTATACTAAAGTTGATGAAGCAAAATTGTTTGGTTAGGTAGATCAACTAACTAAAATCAATGCTTTTGTAATTATTACCACACGATGTATCATAATCTATTCCGAATGGAATGAAATAAATGTATCCTGCATCCCTATCTTACAGTATGTAGTCCAGGCACATCCATTCCATGCGGAGTCTTCGTTAAAACGCTCAGCTTCCATTTTATACGATACACAGAATACTGTTTTGTTGCATAGCATGGCCAGAGAACAAGATAATAAATGCCACTGATCAACATGACTACAGTCAAACCTGTATTAGCGGCCACGTCTATAGAGAAGCCACCTGTGTATAATGCCCATTCTTTATATCCCAAAAATTATACTTTCTATAGAAATCAACCTGGACAGAAAGGCCACCTGTCTATAAAGGTCATTTTCCTTAGGTCCCAGAGGTGACCGTTAAAGACAGGTTTCACTGTATTATGATCAGTGCAACTGCAAGATAGACAAATCCATTGTTTATCTTACCTCGCCGTAAATCATTTCTGTTGTGATGACGAGAGGAACGAACGTTACTTGCACTTCGGTCGAGGACAATACTTTCAATGTAAAATTACCCTCTGCAAGAAGAAACAATGCGAGTAAAATATGACCTATTGGGAACAGGTAATAAACTTCCGTTTCTGTATAGCTTTTGGCCTGAAGTCGATCGTGATATTGGCACATTGAATGTCGTATAAAGCCGCAAACTACGTGACTAAGACCAGTTACAAATACTTTCTATATAGCTATCACCACATGGGGACAAAGGAGAGCAATTATTCAAAGGATCATCAGTGTTAACGTAAATCGAATGAACTGAAGGGAGACTGAAAATTACGAAAACTGCAATAAACGTCTAAAACTACGATTTGGAACCATGTGAAATCCATATGGAAATCACGTGAAAACGTGCGCGAAAATAAAGTTTATTATTTATATATGTGAAAAAGGCACATTTCACATGGTTTTGTTCTTCTCTTAAATTCACATGGCTTTTAAGTAGAGTTTTTATATGGTGCTTGTAATCCAACATGGTTTTTCTGAGGTGCCTCTCATTTTAAATGGTTTTCACTAGTTTCGGGATTTATAATGTAACATGACTTATGTAAGTAGATCACAGATCATCAATCACAGATCGTTTTAAACCGGAAATCAAATTGCGCATCAAAAACAGGTCAATATCTTGCACGCTACGAGCCCAATCAAAAAAATAAAGTCATCAATCGATTCAGGACACCAAATTACCCCTAGAAAATTGTTTTGTTTTTTTATTAAGATTTATAGTTATGGAGAATCCCCTATTGTAGCGTATAGATTCTTGTTAGGTTTAGTTCGGACAAAAGAGGATATGCACTAAGCTCAATCGATCAAGTGCAATTTCCATGCATTTTTACATTTATGCTAGTTGACCTCTGCCCTATGGGATAACACAAGAAAATTGTTTTGTTTGAAGCGCATTCAATCGTACTCTTTTCTATGATGGTCAATTTCAAGGATTGTTCTTGACTGTCAAAATTGCCGATTTCTGCTCAGTAACACGTGACTATAGTAGCTCAAATCTCAAAATGCATCAGGACTGCATTTGGTCAATTATGGAACTTGTCCGCCATTTTGTTAATTCTCTAAGCGCTTGATTTCCTGTTCTACTGTCTAGGATAAACTGAAAGGGTTCATAATTTCCAAAGGAGGATTCACTTCAAGAACGATTCTTACTCATAACATGTTTTATCCCATTCGTTCCAGAGAAACAACGGAATTCTTTCTTGGATTCCGCCGCCAGCGCGTCTGCTACTTTGAGAGTCGTCTCGAATCTGTACCAAGTGTATTGCTCTGAAATGGGATTCAAAGATAAGAGTTAACACAATCCGCATTCTAAGCTACATGCGAATACAGAAGGCTCGTATTTGTACATAATTATAAGGTTTCTTTTTGCAATACATTGACAGACATACTCAGCGCGAGTGCTTTTCTTTAAAAGCCTTTAATTTTCTTAATGTTTTTCAGTAAAAACGGTGACTACATCGGGGTATTAAATTCCATAACAGGTTTTACATACTGTATGCATAACACTATGAATCCAAAACCATGTGAAAACCATGTGAAAACCATGTGAAATGGGAAGCACCGTGGGAAAAACCATGTGAAATTTCAAACACCATGTGAAAAACCATGTGAAAAACCATGTGAAAAACGTGTGAATTGGAAAACAGTGTGAAAAACCATGTGAAAAGGGCACTTTTCACATGGTTTTTCACATGATTTTCACATGGATTTCACATGGTATCAGTTCATAGTGTAATAAGCTTAGGGTCGCAAGATGTAAACATTTAAAAATCAATTTTGTTATTCAATCTCAATACTACTTGATCCAGTCTCCAATATGTAGGGAGAATATTATTGTAGATCATCGCACTCTTACCAATATTCTCAATCGTGATGTTCCTTGGCTTGGTGAATTGATCGTTCATTGGTTCGTCCATCAGCACGGAGTCGATGTACACTTTGATCTTGTATCCATTGTTTTGTCCATATGGGTCACGTGATGGTTGCCATGTGTACCGAAGTGTAGTGTTGTCGAATTCGCATTTTGGTGAAACAAGAACAGGACCTGAGACATAGAAAGAACATTTTCGTTGGAACGATAACGGTTCGCTGGCGACATCGAATACTCAGAGAAATTCCGAATCTACAGTATAAGTATCATATTGATTGCTTGTTCAATTTCGTGAATTCTCATATCTATCATAACACTGGTTCAAAAATATATTTTTACAACAAAAATTATATCTAATCCTGCTTACGTAATAGCCTCCATTTAATGATTATAGTCTCTCTTTCATGCTAGTCCATAATCCACAGTGAGTTATATTTTTAAGGAAAGTAGCACAGCTTGAAGATTTCTGCATTGGTATTCAATCCATCTCCCTCCATTTCTAAATCAGAGACATCCCTCCCAATAATGCACTAGCTTTTTTCCAATTGGTAGCTTGTGAAAATCGTCTATTTGTCTATTGTTTCCCGAGAGTACGTATCTTTATTAGAACAGATTATTTAAAAAATGCACAAAATAATACACGAATAGAAGGCAACTCAAGCTGCACTTACATTGAAGTAGGATACACACTGAGAGCCCATGGTACAGATGTCAGTATAAACGATGTAAAAAAGCATACATGTTTCCTCATTCTGGTCGCATTTGTACCATTGGTTGTAAGAGTGTAGTATGCCTGCGATTATGAGTTTCACAGTACTAATTATTTCTTACAAATACATAATAGACTTCTTTCACAAGCTGCCATTTTGGAAAAAAGCAAATGGGAAGGGTGATGTCGATAATTTCGGAATATGAAGAAACTGGATTTGATACTGATGTAAATTTCTTCAAGCTGCGCCACTTTCCTTAAAAATTATAATTCCTGTTTAATATTATGGGCCAGAAACCCAGTCTCTTTGCTACTCCAGACAAGCAACACACCCATAGTGCACTGGTTTGTCCCATAATGGTAGCTCTTGAAAAAGGTCTATTATGAGTCCACACTTACCTTTGACAGTCCAGTAAATATTCTGCGATTCATTAGCGCTAACATAAACATTCCAAACGGCCAATTGAGATAAGCTTAAGTAAGCAGAAACTGTGACGTCAACCCTTGCGCGTCCGACGTGTAAATATGATATCGAAGGAAGAACAATGGGTATTCTTTTGATTGTAGTCCTGCTGTCCATGACGCCATTGATAAAAACTGCTAACCCAATGCCCTTTGAGAACGACAAACTCAGATGAGTCCATGAAGTCAGCGAAACAACTCGAGAATACTCCCATCTCCAGAAGCCATCGTAAATAAAAATGTTCAGTTTCTGTCCAGCTGCTGGAGGGAAAGAAAGAACAACATTAAACGTGTCATACAAAATAATAACTACTATGTAGCATAAGGATTTTAAAAGGCACCTCCTATATGCGTGAATAATTTGGCTGGTTATTTCAAATACAATTATAGTACATTACAGGGTGGTAGATGACTAGGTGGCTCCCAAAAGTGGACTTTCAGAATTCCTCGGTATTCTTTTAAAATAATAGACCATCTTCACAAGCTACGGAAAAAGGAAGTGCATTATGGGGAAGGTTGATGTCTCTGATTTCGGATTATGGAGAAAGTTGGAGTTGATACCGATGCAGATTTCTTTAAGCTGCGCTACTTTGCTTAAACATATGATTTTCGTTAATACTATGGGTCAGAAGCCCTCTCTCTTCGCTGCTTCAGGCACTCAACATGCCCCACAATGCACTGGTTTTTCCCAAAATGGTAGCTCGCGAAAAAGGTCTATTGTAAAACAGGGTAAAACGTTGCCTACAAAATGATATCCAATTTAATGAACGTTTAGAACTTTCGAATTATCGACTATGTTTCTGCCGCATAAATGAACCGTTTCAGTAAACTCCTAATCTCAATATGTGCCTTGCTCAATCAGTCTCTTTGATCAACCTAAGTACCTCGTATGCTTCCGCTTCCTATTCGCCTGTAAATCAATAATCCTCTGATAATAATAGCGTTACTTTGGCAACTATAGTTGCTTGGAAATCTCAAGTAACTACAGATTACCTATTTAAATGAATTTAAAAGTGGTCTTTTAACACAAGTGGTTACGCTGTATACACAATCAATAGAACTTCTTCACTTATTGTCCTCACCCATTCCCACAGTAGTCCATATTTCAAAAACATCCACGCTCTCTTTCCCATCGCTGCTTGCCTTCAAAATCGGCACGTTGATTGGAATATTTCTTATTATAACTAAGTTGATTTTGACCCAGACACTAATTGAAAATCCGCCATCGCATTGCACACTAGCCTCGAGGCAATGTTGATGAAAAGTGCTGAGATTGAGCGAGGCTCTGCTGACGTCAACAGTCATATATTCCAACCCGTCGACTGATTGAAAACCAACTGCTCCGGGATCACCTTCGATGGTTGCCGGTTGCTGCGTTGCTAAGCTGGCTGTTGAATTGGAAAACTGCCAGAAAGCAGTCGCATCTTCGAAATTAGTTCCTGGGAAGAAAAAAAAAAGATGCCGGGAATGAAGCACGTTTGTTAATGATTCTGCAGTGCGAGAATATGATTCCTATCTTGAAAATGAAACTTCTGGTTTCCAAAGGACTACTATCGTGTAACCCCGTTAAAATCACTTCGGTTAATATCATAACCCACTTAATGTTACTCCTGTCTTAGAACCAAGCCTAGTCAGAATCAACTATTATCAACAACTTAATGTAACGACCCGCTTATTATTACGATTTTTGGCTGGAAAACCATAGTGATATTAAACACAAACGAAAGATACGAGTTATGGAGATCAGGGATCTTCGTTGAAATAGTTTTATGTCACATGGCAGACGGGACTTCACGAGATACGCGAGATCAATAGTGCCGCCACAAACAATAAACGGCTTTAATACTTTAGGTGTTTCTCAATGGATTCAGTTTAGAAGAATAGGAACGTCATCCGCCCCGTAGTTACACCCCATGTTCAATAGAAACACTCTGTTTAGGGATTTGCATCAGGGGGTCACAAACAAACACGGAAAGGAACGTGTTCTACAAAAATATTTTGTTCTACTCTTTCATATCTATAAAGAAGACTTTTAAATATTGGAATTATCAATAGGAATACATTTAGATTTGGCTTAATATGTGGCCTGCTTCACTAACACGTATTTTTATTAGAACAGAGATTACAGTGCAACCTCGTTAAACAGTCAAGCCTGTATTAGTAGCCACCTCTATAGAGCAACCACCTGTGTATAAAGGCCACTCTTCATACAGTCAAACCTTTATTAGCGGCCACCTCTATAGAGCAGTTACCTGTGTATAAAGGCCACTCTTCATAACCCCAAAGTGATTGAAAATGACACTTTCTATATAAATCACCCTGTACAGAAAGGCCATGCGTCTATAAAGATAATTTTCCTTGGATCCCAAAGGTGGTCATTATAGACAGGTTTCATTGTAATTCCATTGTAAATAACTTGTACTAAAATTTGTAATTTCTACATGATTCGTAGATAAACTCGTTGATAAACGCTGACAGGATTTTAGAGACCCTGCCCAGAGGGTGTTGTCTGCCAATGTTTAGATTATAAGTGTAGATATTGTAGCCATTAATCTTGATAGTCAGAACAATATGTCAGTTTCGACCGTAATATTTATTTGAATTCTGGAATTTATTTAGGTTGAATTTTTATCTAGTATTCACAAGTAAAACTTTATAAAGATAGCGAACGAAAGAAGGGGGAATGGTTTTTAAAAATCTCCCCAAAAATAGTATGATATTTAGAGTCCCTCTTTTGTTCCCAGTTTCGTGTGTGTTTCCATTTCTTTATATGATCTTGTTTGTTAGATCCGACTTTTCAATATATGCGAGTGATTTCTCGTTAGTGCACTTATGAGTAGTTAACCCAGTTATAGTGTTTTTATCAAAATTGGTTTAATCTTATGTAGTTGTTGAATGTTGTCTTGCATATGTGGTTCGAGAAGCTATTTGTATAGATCTTGAAAATAAGCTAGGGTTATATTTTATGCAGTCAACCCAGTATTAGTGGCCACCTGCATAGAGCAGTCATCTGTGTATAAAGGCCACTCTTCATAATCCCAAAGTGACACTTTCAATATAAATCAACCTGGACAGAACTTAAAGGCCACATGTCTATCAAGGTAATTTTCCTCAGGTCTCAATTCCTTACGTCTTTCTGCTCCGCGAGATAGTCCTCCTGCGGATGCGAAAGATTTCTGTGTACAGTATGTGATACCGCGAACGAATCCACGCACGAACGAGGTACTTACATCTTTACAAGGAGATTGGCTGACTCAGTTGAATACCCCCACCCCCAACCCCCAAAAAGAAATAATAAGAGTTTTTTGCGGGAAAGGCAGCTCTTGCTTAGGGGAGATCTTAGCGCCACCCTCAGGTTGATCACAATCAGCGAGGATCAAGTAGCTGACTACGTTTCCCGAGTTGTCATGGTAACATCGAACAGGAGCGCCCCAGCCTGCCAGTGATCTCACGGAAAGTTGTTGACTTCTAACTCGCAACCAGATGGCCTCACACTACTTAGATATTTACGTGACCCACAGCTATTACGAAAAACAAAGCACACAAAAGTAACGCCAAAGAGTTCTTCGTGATACATCCAGCAATTTCAATGTTATTCAAAAAGTACGGTTGAATGACCTATGCTGTATAATGCCACACACAATACTTCAAAAGTTCGAAACTTACTGAGCAGAATAAATCAATATTTGCCTCATGCGAAATTTTTGAAAGGTCAGGTCAATTGTAGATCTTTATAGCGTTCCCTGCAGGCGGTGAAGACTATCTAGATTATATGAAAATGAAATATTTATGCTCGCTATGGCAACAATGGAGAAATCTCAGCGTGTGTAGTGACGTAACCGCTCTGTGGCAAACACTGCGGTACAGAGTTTAGTTGGGGTGGGTCGTATTTATTCTGAGATGAATTCGCCAATCCTCAATTATGCGCAAATAGTTCATTCGTGGCACTTAAGGTCGTTTTGAGGTCACTCTTTCTTATAAAGTCCTCAAATACAGAGAAGCTCAGCATTGCTTGCTGGAGGGAATCGAATTAAAGAAAAGCATGAACGAGGTTTCCCGCCAAAACTCCACCGTGTATGTTATTTTCCTTCGTAATAAAGTAATCCTTTGGTTTGTTTGGTATCTGACAATCGTAAACTTGAGTACCAACTTGACCTCTCCGCAAGATGGACTATTTCACAGTGCTCAAGGAGGGAGGTAAATCCGCATAGCGGTGTGTAAACAAAGCAGGAGTGGTCGGAATAAAAATAATGACATTACGACAAATTCAATGACAGCATGCTTCCTTGGGGGGGGATTAGAGCATAACTGTGGAAAGACTTTCCGCTACAAAAGAAAATTATGTAGCAGGTACACTGAAAAAATGTTTCTCTAGTGACAAGAATTGTTTTCTAGTTTCAAATATCAATTTTCCTAACATAAGACTTGGTCGGTGGAAGAACACTAGCAATAATTATTCATATTTGGCTTAGTAATTTATAGCTTAGAGCATGGACAAGTATTTATTTACTAGATTTAAGAATAATATTCATTGAAATGAGAATTTTTTTCTTCAAATAGAAGCATTGTTTTTTGCAGTGTACACTGATTATTTATTTCGTTCTTTTGAATATTTAAATCTCAATCTGTTTTGACCACCATTTGTCGTTTTGTCCCGCGCGGAATCGACAATTTCTTTTGTTATAAATTCAATAAAGGAAATAAGATTCGTAGATGAATCCATTGATATGACATTTTACAAACACAGCGATCAATTGCGTGAAATCAGGAGCCGACTATATCAGTAACGGACTCCATTCAACAGTAGTTGGAATATTGAACTCAATTCAAAGCAGCTGGATACCACGAAAAATAGCAAGAGAAAGCTACACGCAAACTATTCTATACACGCAATGGAAAAGATGGCTCAAAACCAACATAGATTTAAAAAATAGCCAGGAGAGTTTGGAAATGCGCGGCGACAGACGATGCAAAAGGGGTTTTCCAAACATCGTGGTAAACTCAACGAAGTTGTCCACTTATGAATTACTTGTTTACACGCTAACGATTGCATTAAAAATATTAAAAATAGAGCTCGCTTACAACAATGTCGACAGGAAAGAGAGGTAACAATAACGGTCCTTTGCTTTATTTCAATTTCGTTGTAGAATATGACTTTAACCGACCTAAGTTAGGTCTTTTACAGCTGAAGCGAGGAAATGGTGCGATTACTCTCTTCCTACATTGTGAAACCCCAGACGACATCAATACCAAAACCGATCTGTTGGAACATCTATTGTTCACATTTCTAAGCGATATTCCTGGTTTCAAGGAAGAAATTTAGCACAGATAAATGTTCAAGCTGCAAGCAATAAACGTAGCAAATTCTCAAGATTGTCCTACTTTTCTTTACAAGACACAAAGGTTCATTCTTGACAAAAAAGAAACTTATTTTGTCTAGAATGATGTGTTTCAGTGAATAGGTTGCGAGGTAAGGTAAACAAGAAACAGGAAGCCATACCCTGTCGCATAAAAGCAGCTTCCGATGACTCTAGCTTGAGAGTTTTCTATAGCTGTAAAACTAGACGCGAAATAATAACAACGGTTTTCAGCGACTCGCGACCGTTTTGGCGTATCGATTTAACGCTAGATTTCCCAAGCGAGCTGATCATGGCTTACCTCGTAGTTCAGGCATGCAGTTGCGATCTGGGTCATTTAAACCGAGTTTCTTCAGAAAAGTTTCCATGTCGCATGAATAATAGAATGGATTGCGAGCGATGACTATAATACTGCAATGGGTTAAGATTCCCCAGATGACAAACACCCAGTACATCAGACGTGACTTCATGGCTGTGGCCTTTTCAACGTTTTGTTTTCCTCTACCGCTCACATAGAACCCACCAATGTTGTTGAACTGTGACGAACTCTTGGCCACTATCCCTTGGTTTCAGTCAGTTCGATGACAACCCCCGGTTGTACGTGTTGTAACAATGGGCTGTTTGTAACAACTAAATCACTCTAGATCGGTTTGAACGGCAGATCTGTTGTCATTTTGAATGGTGGGCGTGATTGGTCGAGCCAGACGTTGCCGGTCGGCCGACTGTAGTTCAACATACTCCCATCTGATTGGATAGCGCGTAACTTAGCAACAGTGTAATTCCCTCGAGGCAGTAAAAACTGATCATATCTCTTCATTTTATGGCTTCACGCTATTAAATCTCCATTTCATCTACTATGGAAAGCTCAGCTTTGTCATTATTCCAGTTGAAATCAGCTAAAAGTCATGCGTTTTAAGTGCTACCCACTATCAGCTTGGTTTTTCTCTATCCAGATAGGCGGTTATTAATAGATTCAATTAGCGACCCTCGCACGTTCGCGTGATCCAATCAATATGTTCTACTTTTCAATCACACAGCCGTTAACAGCTGATGATAATAGCCTTAATGCTTGACTGCAAACGTTTGATTCATGACAGGGCAATCGTCGCCTGTTTGAACATATGTCCCACCGTTAAGCGGCTCAGGGCTTCCATCTTTCAACCTGTTGTTGTTCGATAACCCGATCTGAAAGAATGTTTACAAGCTGAACTAAACAGAGTGAGATTTTAGATCAATCTGGAATAACTTTATTGGACATCATAGAATGCCGGAGTGAACAGGATAACTAGATTGTTTGTTTGAAGTTTACCCCCACCATCATCAAATCAATAGTTAGACATTGCCGCTCCTCTGTGCCGCCATTGTACAACGAACCGCGCCCTCAATCGTAACATATATGCTATGACTTAAACCATACTTAAACACTTGCTCAAATCTCTAGTTTCACCTGTGAGAATATGTCTTATGCGAGAGACACAAAAGAAATGACTTTAGTCTCTTTTCAACCATCTGTGGATGGACGATCAATTGAAATATTTACAATTTCATAGAAATGGTGCAGATTAAATGGTAGACTGGCTAAGTCATAATGTTTGTAGTGAGAGATTGATCGATCCCCCAAACGCTCTGTGTTCAACTCCTTGACGACTGAAACAGGCTTACAAAATCTAAGAACATTCTCAGACATAGGATTTGTGCCAGGAAGCAAGCGGAAGAGCTTCTTTGCCAATGTTCCATCGATTTTGCCGATTCTTTCAGTCTTTTGGAATTTCGGAATCGCCAGATTTATGGCTTGAAATTGTAAGCGCTTCCATCGTACGTGTGGCGTACAGCGTACGGGGAACACTTCGCAGTCAAAACGAAGACTGAACCCTGAAGATCTAATATCTTCTCATCAATCAATCGTATTAAAACGTGTAGACAATTTGAATAGTGGTTCTCTGTAACATATCTCTTGCTTCACAACACTCAAGGTTATGACGAACAGATAGAGACTTCCTGCTGTCGCCATATAAGTGGAATGTTGTCATAGAAACAAGGTTACGCCATACGACTGTTTTCACTCACAATTCGACTTTTGTGTGATACAGAAGATCTCACCTGCTTCGCAACAGCGTGTAGGATCGCAAAGAAAACAATGAGGGCAACCAAAGGAAAAAGGGGCTCACTATCGGCATAGAAACGATTCTTTGTCATTGATGCTGAATATTGCCATACAAATGCACTGCTGCCATAGAAACCGAGCATTTTTCGCATAAAAACAGTAAATCGCCTAGGAAACGGACATCGCTTACAATATTATTTCAAGAAGATTGGAAAACATTGCATTAGTTTGAAGATCCAGTATACCGAATCTGTACATTGAACCCCATGTCCTTTCAAAGACTGCAAATTACACTGAAGTGCAGTTTTGATTTGCCAGGGGTCATGAATGGTAGAAATTAGGGTTGTTTCCCTGTGTTCATCTTGTGAGGCGTGAGCGCTACTACTTTGTTTCTTGTTGCATTGTCATAATTATTCTTGTCAAATGACAAAGTTACGATTTTTATACATGTTGGCAAGATCTTCATTATATGAATACATAAGAACACAGAAATTGAAATATCCTGAAGCTTGTGAACAAATTAAAAAGAATAGATTGAGATCCAAAAATGAAGCACATACTGTGCAGTACTGTAGTACTGTATGCTGTGTCCCGTATGGCTTATCTTCCGGTTTGGTTAGTAGCACGCATAGTCATCCATAGCCTTTCTCGTGTCAGTTAACATCATGTATTAATCCCCATTGTTCTTGTTTCCGTTTATTAGTTTTAATAATTATCATAGCCTGCTTGTTTCCACATACAGTAGAGAGATGGTATACATGTTGGCCTCAATGTGAATATAGCCTCGTTGTCATGTCGTTATCTGTCTTCACAGTTATGTTCAGTTTTAGAGATGTGTACCTGTCAGGTCGCAGTTCTGTATTCAGAACCTAAATCATGTGTACGTGTGATGAAAGCTGCTGGGAGCGAGATTCAAATGAGACACAAGTTTTTACCTCCTGGTAATTTTAGATTCTTCTTATGTTGTCACTGCGGACAGCAACAGCGGACGGTACACCTGTCGTTGCTAAACGAGTTGATCTGTGAAGCAAGCACGCTAGCAAATTGCTAGATGGTCACGATAAATCGTACAAAAATTGACATACGGTACTGATGTGTTTTATTACAGTACTGTAAGTATACCTGACATTTTGGCTATGCTCTGGAGCCTCTGATTCGTAGACAAGGAGATATTTATTTCATCACATATCTGTTGTAGTTATGTCTAGAACCAGACGAGACACTGAGCGAATACAACGAGAGAGAGAGTATGCGTCATTATTAAAAAATCGCAAATAAGAATATAGGACTGGAAGGCCATGAGAGAAAGAGAGAGATAACAGGCGACAGAAATTCAAAATAATACAATTACATATACAGTGAGACTAGAGTAAATCAGGAGCCCATTATTCCATGACACAATGCCACTGCACGTGAGCCGATATCACGCAATCGACTAAGAAAGTTTGAAAACGAATCAGTATTCAAAGTGTAAAACATGACACCAGAAGTAACTGCAGTTAGTCGAATACTGTTTAAAAATCTTGAAAATCATCTACCCCGTAAACCAAGAAATATATTTCGGTGATCTCCATTCGTTAGTTTCGTCAAAGAAGGACGATATTGGAAAGAAATGAATGCAAGTTCAAACAATACTTGTCAACAACATTGACAGCAGCTGTGGCTTCTAAAGCGAGGCCAGTCTACAGGAATGACGTCAATAAAATGGCCCTGCTTTAATTTGGCGATAAGGAATCTGTCGTTATCACGTTTGTCTCGTTGTCATAGTTACAGGCTCCAGTCTTTACCTTCATTAGAACTATGGACCACAGTAACGCGTATAAATACTTGCTATTACTTGCTATAATTAAAGCCTATAACTTAAATAGTTCTAAATATTAAAAATCGCTTTTAATTCTTCCGAGCTCTGGAAGGTCCCCAAGACGGACGGGGCATTTCCTCGCTGTATGGCGATGCCAATTCGTTGCTATAGGAAAGCACGCGATCTGCTATTCTGCTTTCGCCGGAGCGTGCGATTAACTTTTTCCTATTTCGTTAATGAGCCGCATCCCTCCGTCTCCAAATGATCCCTTTTGATTAATTAAACTTACATTGGAATGGATGCCTTCGCGAGTACTCCAGCAAAGACATTACATACCTTTGCATAATTTCTGTTCGACGCTTCCATAGTTGTCGAAGGTGGGAGCAACGCTCATCTCTTGCCCTTTAGGCTTGAAGTTAGCATCACATCTATATATTTTATTGTAAATTTGATCGGGTTCGCTCCGACATATTACGATGTACAGAAGGTACAAAATGATTACATTACACTTCTATATATATATTTTACATATAAAACGTACTTCGATGTTTCTTCGCTGTTTTAGTATGATTTGCACATTACTACTCTATATTTACAGTATATTCATCAAACTGCATTATTCATTGTTATATGATTTATTTATTTTAGTTACAACTCTTTCAATCCCATCTTTTCTTGTTAGGATGAATGCGAATTTGAATGAATCAAGTCTGTTTGCACCTGTTTGCTTCCACATCCAATGGTAATTACGCCCCTGCCCAAATGCGGCTCCAAGGTGTGCGTAAAAGACATGCGCGGAAACCGTTTAAATATAATCTTACAATTAGTTAGCAAATATTAAATCGAACCCGCATGGAATTTTGATCGTTTATGGGGTTAAGGAAGCGTTGTGCTTGTGACTTGTAGCCATGGAAACAATTAGTCTATCCTTCCTTTCAACCTGAGCCAATCAGGCTAACTTTGAGGATTTTCTACTTTTATTTCGTCTTCACAAGGAACAATACGGTTTACATGCAGAATAAAGGGGACTGGAGGCGAGCTGCAACAATAACATAAGCTCACTAGGGACATTAAATATAATAAACTTAGAGAGCTGGCAGGATCTCTAGATAAATTTCATCTTGCGGATAATTGAACCATCGGCATATCATGCTTGACTTGAAGGATATGGCGCACGAGATCATCAAAAGATTGCTTTACTACATCGTATTTTTCTATAACCAATACCGCTGTCTCCTACAGTAAAATGTCGAAAGGTAGGTATGTTAGCAAAATTAGAATTTCAATGTGCCCCCAAAGTGCACTTTATCCCATAATGGTAGCTTGCAATCTACTATTCTCCATCATAAAAGAACTTGCAAATCACCGTTGGACTGTGGGTTCCCTATAGATGTTTTGCATAGAGAGCCACCACCGGACGCACCTTCATGTGTCGGTGTGGTCTAGGGGCTAGTATTGTGTGGCTTCCAATCAGATGTCCCTGGTTCAACTCCCTGCCAAGCCGGCACCTGTATATTCGTTATGTCTTCTGTGATTTTAGCTGTTAAGTGCCCCAAGGAAGACAAGCCGTTGGATTATTTGGATACCCTCGTTAAATAAAGTGACATTTATTTATTTTATTTCATACGAACTCTTATCACTGGGAGGGGCATCTGACATCGTTATGGTTCCTCTTCCGCTCCGACAAAATCAATTGTCATCTAAAAACCTCTGACAAAAAAATCCAAACCAAAAGCAAACGAGCTAACTTGTTACTGTTCTGTTACCCTCTCACGTATTATATATACATGTATCAGAAAGAAAGCGGCAGCTATCGTAGCAGCTGTGGCTATCTGGGAAGAAGCAAAATGAAGAAAATGTGTAAAAGTGTTGAAGTGGATTTAAACCGGCGCAAGAATGAGGTGTCGCCTTGACCTGGTGTGACCAAGGTAAGGTTGTAACCGCAGTGTATCGTTGTGGGTGGGAGACACCGCCTTTATAATAATACTGCCGGTGGTAATTATAGAACTCTGCATGTGTTGTGAGGTCATTCAGTAATCGTGGTTAGTAGTAGTAATGTTATTCATATGGAGGATAATTGATGTCGTTTGGCCCAGAAATCTGGGGTGTTCCTACCGCGTAGAGGCGACATCTCCGGGAAAGTAATCGTGGTCCTTTCCTTTGTCGTGGTTTTGCTGTAAGGTTATATGACTTGTGGTATCAAATGACTTAATGTGCAAGACAAGCGCGTGACCCAAGTTTAGAGTCAGGACCTTGGTCAGGACCAAGGTCAGGACCAAAGCACTGGTTTGTCGCGAAGTCGCAATTGTGGGGTGTAGAAAGCTGTCGAGTAAGGAGAAAAGTTGTTCGAAATGTAAATTACGGGATGAATTTTCTTCCGTAGCTCGCAATAAATAAACTGATCAGTTTATAAAAGAAGATCTTCTTTGAAACAACTTTATTGATTCCAATTACATCATTTGCACAGTAAAAACTACTACATAAGCAACTAAACTGACTCTACCCAATTACTATTTATTACTGAACTTCCTTTGATTTTCTCTTTTTCATCTTTCTTTGTATTTGAATTCCAGAATTTTATCAGTTCCTTCCTTTGCTTCTCTTAATATTCAACAAGCTTGTATAATTCTATTTCCATTTATAAAACGCTCTGAAGGATCATACACGAGACCACATATCCCAGCAAACACAAGGTGCCTTTGTGGCGTACCCGTAACGTCTAACCGTCGTAAAAGTGTCTTTGGAAGTTGGGAGGTCGTTAAGACACGTGGGAGAAAAATTGCACTCAACCACCGTGAAACTCTAAGTTACTTGCCAGTGCTGGAATGTAACTGACTGGGATCCCACCAAACACAAGGAGTCTTTATGACGTACCCGCGATGTCCAAACGTCGTAAAACCGTCCATGGGACGTCCTAAGACGTATTGTGCTTGCTGGGATGGGAGTGACGCGGTCATCGAATTAACTTTTGCTTGATAGCATCTCCTGTCACTCAGTTCAAGCAGTGATGTACAGTAATCTTAATTAAAAACATCACGTTCACTGGTTTATCTTACTGTAGAATGCTTCCAGGTGACATTCCTTTGCTTTCTGGAAAAAATAATCTACAATTATGATACAGTTCAATGGATTGCTTTTGCATTATTCCAAATCATATGACACGGCAATACTGAAATGAAGCGATATAGACGTGTTGTCATGGCAAAATTGTATGTTCTACCTACACATTCAGCCATTGCCAATTCAGGGGAAATAAGTTTGAAAGAGATGAGTGCTGGATATTATTCGTAATTAATAATTATGCTAATAAATGTAAACGTCATTCCAGTCTGCATATGTGCAATTGTTACTCGTACTATGTCCAAGTGTCTTGTCTAATTATATTCACTGGAGCTTGGGCTTTTTGCCTCTCGCGTAGTGCAGTATTGTGTCTCCTGGATCTCGCCATCCTTTCCATATAACAGTGAGGTAAACTGTATTTGAGACAGGCTCCACTACAAACGTAATGTGCCTTGTACTGGCATATGAAAATGGTAGTTCTAATTACGCGGATTTCGAGAAACGCAACAGTGCTCGTTAGTAGTCCTGTAATACTGTAGAAAAATATATCTCAGTAAATAAAATATAGAAAAAAAATAATGAGATATTGAAAGTAAAATGTACTATAATGTCACGCGATATTAATCTATATACAGTAAGTCAAATCTATTGCAAGTGCTAGGGGACTCCAGTAACAAGATAAGACTGCGTTATCCAGATTCCATTGAAAAGGAAGCGTTGTGCTGTATGGTACATCGCTTGCGTTGACATAATGGCTACCTTTTAAAATCGGCAACTAGTGCAGGGAGTACAGCTAATAAAGCAGAGGGGAAAAAGACAACACTTTGAAAATACTCTCCACTTGCTGCCAACTACCATATCAAACCGGTAGGAGATGAAACGATGGGCTCTTTTGGAGCTGAAGCAAAGGAATTCATCCATAGGGTTGGCAAAAGATATCGACGCCACATGAGAAGAAAGGTCAAGGGCTTACCTTATTCAAAGATTAAGCATCGCAATACAGAGGGGTAATGCTACAAGCATTCTCGGCAACCTCATAGCTGGGGAAAGCTTGCAAGAAATTTTGAATTTGTGAATAACAGGTTAATTGATTTTATGTAAGAAAGTAAGACTTCAATACAACCAGTCCAATGAAGTAAGAGTAATATTCAGCAACAAAATAGGGTCGGGAGAACGGGTCAACAACAAAAAGGCGTTTCCCCTCCACGGTATGTACAATATTAAAACTATTTATTTATAGAATAGATTTTTCATAGCAAAATCAGACTTTCTTCAAATTTTAGTTGGTATTTTGCCAGTTAAGTCTCGCAACTTCTTCCTGCTTTGCGGTCATCAAAGTGACACATATTTACAGACCCACTTCATATATGCTGAAATGTGCTCAACATTTGTCAAAAAGTACGTCTGAAACAGGAAAAGGCGGCTTTGCGGTAAGACGTGGTTTAAAAGAAATAAGTAGGTCGCGCCGTGCACCAATTCCTGGTAACTTGGCTTAGAAACTATACGCTGTTCAATTGTGTGATATTTGAGTTTGGAAGCAGCTGTTCTGTGAAACCCTCTCTGAAAGAATTTCAGACAACGCTAAGCAGTGCAGATTGTTCGTTAACATATTGATCTTATCGAGTAGACAACAGATTTTAAAACAGAAATACATCGCGATTGTTTACAATTGAATACAAAACAAATTACATTACTGGATAATGAAAGAACAGGGCGCGTTCAAGCAATTTCGAGTTGCCTTGTCTTGCATACATTAGATCTATACAGGTGGCCAGGAAGTAGCTTTATAATTATGCAAAACAAACGCTAATTTACCAGCTAACTTTTTGATACGGAGCTCGAGTTCCAATTTGTCTGTAAACCAAGCTCGGACAAAAAGTTACGCTTGTTTCTAAAAACACCGCGCAATGTTATGTTATAATGAAATACGGTTTATCAAATGCCCAGAACACAGCCTTTGACACGACGCTAATTAAATTGCGACGAACTTGAATCTTGAAATATTCCAACATATAAGCTTATTATTCTTTATTTTTCTACATTTATGATCATCGTAATTATTGATTAAATCGCAGAATCTTAGAAACGGATCAACATATTACAAATAATACTTCAGGCCAGCTGCTATGTTCTTATACATTTATTACAGTTTGGTATGTCGAAATGCAGTAAATTGCGTTGCAAGAAAAGCTAATATTGATTTATCCGAATATGATATCACCCAAAGTGAAAAACACGACATGAAGAAGCAGCAAAACTAAATTTACTGTTATTGTTTAACACAGTGATTTCTAGGCAAAATTAAGAACATACCTCCTATCAGGCTCCACGATAGAATCACCAACACTCCCTTTAGCAAAACAAACTGTTTCTTCATGGTAAACTTTCTCTCTCTTTCTAAATTGGTTGCTGACAGAGATATGCGAAGACTCATCCACAGCGTGTTACACTCCTTCAATCTTCTTTGGTTGTTGTCATGACTGTCGGTTTGCTGAAGATAAGAATGTTACAAAATTGATAACATCCCCGAGAAACAGCGAACTTTTGATGTTGGACACTTTTTGCAATATTCAATGAACAATAACGATGTAGCACGTCCTACGTCAAACGAATTTTGCCACCCCAAGTGGTCAGGATTTAGGAAATAGAATCTGTTATTTGTCAAAGTTACATAATACAGGAATAGAACAAAGAATTGTGGACGCGTTTTAGGCCAGGCAACTACTACAATGTGGCCAGGTTGTGTGCGTGACCCAAACAGAAATTTTAACAATTTCATATGTGGCTTTTGGTATCCCGGCCCATAATCATAATCAATATCTGAGTTTCTTCCTGATAATAGACAGCTTCTTGCTTTGTTTATTCTGTATAGTTCAGTTTACATGAAATCGTAGATAATAGGCTATAAATTTTTGCAGCATCTCTGAAGATATATATACTGTAGGAATGTATGGGTTTTATAAGAAACATTATTAATACTTTGTGATTGCTACATGGCTATCGCTAAGGGTCTCTGGTTTTAAAAGGGGTTCGGATAAATAGTTTATATAACGATGAGCTTGCAACAGCTATATCAATAGAGATTAGAGAATACATGCAACATAATCTGAACTCTTCTATAGAAGCATGCTTAAGTTTTCAGAAGCCTGAAAGCATTATAAAAATGGTAAAAAAATCTATGAAAAACAATGTAAAAAGCATAACTATGAAAAATAATGATTGAAAAGAACCATTGGACGTACAAACAGATGATCAGGTATCTTCAGAAATGGTCCTTCCGCTCGGTCGCTACCAGACTTTGGAACTTCCTACCACAGCCGCTGACATACATATATATAAAGAATTTCAAATACGAATTAAAATCCTACCTCGCAGCCATTAATTGGAAAGAAAGATACGTTTTAGACTCAATATCATGTAGAACCGTATAATTATGCTTTCTTGTAAATCTCATTATTATCATTCTCGTAAATTCTTACACTGTATTCTATAATATCAACTAGACCTTCGTCTCAATGTAAACGAGCTTACACCGCTCATTTTGATTACGAAGTAAAATAAATTGACACACACACAGCCGTAGTTACTTTACTAGATAGTCAGCTGCTCAACGTAACTAATTCTAAAGATTTGATGCAATGCCAACACCATAATATATTCCAGTTTCCAAAACTCAATCCACGATATTTAAGGTACTTATTTACTTCTGCTGTAATGAATTGAATAATGTTGCAACTATGAAAATAATGTCCCTCCCTTCGCTCACGCACAAAATAAATAGATCGTTAAATATTAAAAATAATATATCAGTAAAACTAAGATAATTGTAATATTTTTTACTCACATATTGTAATGTATTATATCAATATTTGTATCTCCGCAACATAGATATTTATTTTGATCATGAACAGTACAGGAGAGTATTTTTTACAATTAATACACGAGTTAACTAAAATGAACAAGTACATGATCAAGATCATCCCTAGAAATAATAGAATAACTGACACAGTTTCTATTGTCTAATAACTGACACAGTTGATAAGCAGATAATAGTTGATTATGATGATGATAATGATATGTTGTCCAATGAAAACATCGAAAAAAATGTCGGTGCAGAGGGGAAACGCTGCCAGTATTTTAGGGACCCTGCAAAAGAGGAAATTGTTTGCCGGTTTTTAAATTGTAAATAGCATAGTTTTTAATATTGTAAGTATAGTAGACAGGTAAACATATTAGACAATGAATGTTCAATTAGGTAAATAGTTTATTTTGAACTTTAATACACCGGTTTGTAAGGGTTAACTTCTAATCTGTTATTATGCAAGTTTAGTTATAGCTCAGTATGATGAGATGTTATGAGAGAAAAAAGATAAATGAAAACATTGTCAGGCAAGCACAGATGTAATAGAAAATTTATATATGTATATAGGAAATTTTAATATGTATTATAAATTTATAATTATACCTTTGTAAGCACAGATTGAAGCACTTATATGGTGTAACCAGACACATAACAATATTATGCTATGTAGTATGTACAGTACACTATTAATGAGAAACTAACCTTCGAAGCATTACAACTTTAAAGCTTAATCCATCCTCAATTAAAGATTTATCTTATTTTAGTATTCTAGCTAATACTATCAAATTTACAGCTTTCTGCTCCATGGACTCGGTGTCCCTATAACAGCTGCCTTGTTCCTACGCTGGATTGCAACATCCAGACACAATATTATGAGGAATTGCCTTGCTATAGGCTAGCCAGTGACCAGTCGCTGTGATCAGCAGATTGCCTAGTAACGCCATGAAACATTTGAAATTACTTCCAATTGTTCTCGACTCCTATCAGTTGAACTTCGAAAGATGATTCCAGTGAAGAATACTGTCTTTGTGTAGTCTTGATTCGTTTTGCGTTTTGAGCAAGTTGACCTCTGTCATATGTGGTGACAACAGAAAATGGATTTTCTTGAGTGTCTGCAAAGTGTTCAACTGAAATCTTTCTCATAATGATTATCACTTCAAGGATCATAGTCGGCTGGCTGTCAAGTATTTTCCTTACAGCCACGTGTATATCTCTGATTCGAAATTACGTCATTGTGTCAATTTCTACGGACAAACAAAACGCATTTGCCCTCCAGAGCTCTAATTCCTTCCTCGGTTAGAAGTTATACATTTCGCTGGAGGATGAAAAGGGCAATGGACCAAGCGCAGTCCCAATGCATGACGGGATACACTTGTTTATTGGCATGTGGCTTTGAGCTGAAATCTACAATTCTGACAGGCAAGAACAATCCTCGAAGTTGACCATCATTGACAAGAGTACGGCTGATTGCGTTGCAAACAAAGCATTTTCCTGGCGTCTTCCCCCGTGGCAGAGGTCAACTCAATTATATACCGACATGCAGTGGGACTGCACATGGCGAATTAAGACTGAAGGGCAAATATGTATTGCTTAATTGTCCGTACAAATTGACACGATGACGTAATTTCGAATCAGTGCTGTGAAAATAGCTTGCATTGTGTACAAGTTGATTGTTTGTCAGGAAATCAAATTGATAATTGGTGATGAGATCGTGGGTCCATAATCAATTACGTCATGATGGATGATTGATTCCATGACTTTGTAGGCAATAAAAATCATGGAAATGGATCATGATTCTTGTTAGAAGATGTACTACTTTTTTTAAATTTGGGATGACCATTGCACTTTTCCAGATATGCCGGATCTTTTCATTAATAAATCAAACAAGAGAGGGAAAATGCTGCAAGTTTTTCTGCCAGTGCTTAGAAACAAGGCTGGGTATCCTTCTTGAGAACGGGATGTCTTTGATGTTAAACGCCTGAGAGCATTAAAAACTTTGAAACAAGAAAATTCGATAAATGGTAGGTCAGTTCTATCCTTAACATTATTTCCAATCGGCGGAGTAATACTCTTGTCAGGTGTAAAACACTTGAAATTTTTGAGTTAAATTTCAGATTTCTCCTGATCATTTATTGCTAAGGTGTTTGCTTCATTGTACAAGACTGGAACTTTGTGTTTGGCATGTAATTTGCCATTGACATAAGAACAAAAATGATTTAAAGATACATCATCAACCAGAGCTTTCTCGCGTTTGATATTGTGCTTTGAAATAGCCTCTTCGTATTGCCTGGATACCTCTTTGTACTTCAGTTTGTCTATTGCTGATGCCTAACACCGTTGGTAATATCTTTTCTTGCCTTTCGCAAGTTTGGATATTATTATGGAAAGCGCCACCTTGTTACCACTCCTCCTGGATGTGGGCACGAATGATCTGATGTTTTCATCAAGTACTTGGTAGATTGTATTGACTTCGTATTGATTAGATAAAAAAAGGCTCTCTGCAGTGCAGTCAATTTGTTCAAAAGAAAGCTTGTTCATACAGATTTCTTTAAATTGCGCTACTTACCTTAAAAATATAACTCCCTTTAATATTATGGGTCAGAAACCTAATCTCATCGCTACTTCAGGCAATCAACCTGCCCCGTAATGCACTAGTCTGTCCCATAATGGTAGCTCTTGGAAAAGGTCTTTCACAAGTACAAATGAATAAGAGGCTACATGAAACAGAGATTGACGATCGAGAACGATTTCTACTGTGGCGATTTAGTGTCACACCTGTTTATGCCTCGATATTGTTCATTGTTTACTATTTTTTCTATGTACAGTATGTCTATGTGGAAAATTTTCTAAGCGATTTTCAAGAAAATTCCACTTACTCTTCCATTTACATTTTTCAAAAGCACATCATGTATCCTCGATATGTTAGCCTGGATTACAATCCTCATAAGGTTAAAGTAGAAACAACAGTCCATGGGAGTGAGTTACAAATGGGAATGACAAGGCTATATACTTTGTCATTTTTAAAGTTATACGATAATTAAAACGTGAGTAAATGTCGATTTTTTAACGAGGTGTTTTGCGCGTCACAGACGCTGTAATTAAATTGTAAACGCCACGACGAAGACCATAACTCAGTCGACGAGCCTCAGATTAAACCACAAGGAAACAGTCCAAATGATAATAATTTTATTGATTCTCGTGACAAATTTAATGCACGGTCCTCCGACGTTACACAAACACACTACTTCGTGA
>OFHS01000114.1:48913-62231 GCA_900245855.1 Calvadosia cruxmelitensis | reverse complement strand
AATTTCCGTGTGACTAAAGCAGAAAATGTCCAGGTGCTGGACATACCAGTTGTATCTCTGATGAATTTATTGAGTTATTAAATTGTCGTATTATTCGCATAGTCGTTTACTCGCTTTTGGTGAGTTCAAAATGGGATCGCACGCCATCGCACGCCCCAATGCGCTGACGCGTGCGAATGGTCGCACGCGGCTATTTTGAAAAATACAATCCATGATATAGCGTAATATCACCACTCGAGTCACTATGAGACACTCAAAAGACTAAAACCAATCGCCTGCGGCTCGTGATTTTGTGATGCCTTTCTCTTGTCAATTTACATGCCCCTCGTGGTGATATCACGCAATATACCGACAAAAGTGTGAGATATTTGTATATTCATTGTTAGGTCACACAAGTTAAACTAGAATCCACTTACTTCGATGGCTTCCTGGGATCTTTCTTCTTACGTCCCTTCTCTTTCTTCTTCTTCCCCTTTTTGGCCGCAGTGGGTGACAACGACGTCTTCTTTAATGACTCAGCAACCCAGGACAAAGGTGTCATATCGTCATCACTGCTGTCCTGTTTTGACTTCTTGCTGGCTACCACAGCATCATTAACACTTGCCACTGTGGTGCTACCTGCAGGTGACCAGTTGCTAGGAGACAAAATGTCTCTGTTTCCAGTTGAAATAGCCATTGTTTGATTGAATGATGCCACAGGAGTACTAGGAGACTGGTTCGTAGTTATGGTACCTGCCGGGGGCTGTCGTATCAAATAACCAACTTTCTTGCCTCCAATTTCAGTGACAAATACCAATTTCTGATATGCTGTCTTGACTAGCTGACCTTTGAGGGGCTGCGTCTGCATTGTGCCTCCTGCACCAGGCAACTGCAATATCATAGTACTGGTAGGCACTGATTGTCCGGAAGAAATAGCGACCTGTTGGCCTAATTGGCTAAGTGGAGCATTCAAGTTGAGCGTTTGCGGCTTGCTGGCCATTGTTGCTTGCTGCTGAGGTAACTGGTTAGTTGTCGGGATTACGCTGTCTGTTGTTGTCTGGCTTGTGTTCGAGGTTTGGCCAAATGCAGTCAAAAATGACGACGAGATAGGCTTGGTAGATGCTGACGTTTCAATTTGAGCGACAGGTTCTCGTTTATTCTGTAAAGATGAGACATTATCCGCTTCAGCTTTCAGCGCTTCGAGTCCACTTGGCTCGTTATCATCTAAAGGCTCAGAGCTTATCTTTTGCAAGGCCTCAAGTCCGGAAAACGACAAATGTTCTTCTTCAACTTCATTGGTGGATGAGCTATTAAAGACTGATGTCTGCAGCGGTCGTCTTTCTACGTCTGGCGAAACACAAGGTGGTGTAATGGGAGGAAGGTCAACATTCTCAGGATCAGGGAACAAAGGTGCGTTAACGTCCGTCTTGCTGGCGTTGCTTCCAAACAGTGACATTTGTTGGTGGTGACCGGCAAGAAGTTGCTTCGAGGCATGGCCAACGCCATGGAAGTTACCAGAAGACGCCTGCACAAACAGACATGATTACACAGCGTAACAGTGGAAGCAATGGCTATACATCCTGTCCAGTCAAAACACACAAAAACTTAAACATCTAAGACAGGAGTGTCTTCGACTACAGGAGAAAATGGAGTATGGAGCCTCTAAAATAGAGCACTCATCTGCAGATCGAAATAGAAATAGCAGAACCAACAACCTCCTACTTTGGATTGCTCCCTCTATCTTTAGGAGGTGATTAGACAATATTTTGCAATTCATGGTTTGTTAAATTTGGGCTTGGCGAAGGCCACTCTTCATAACTCCAAAATGACAATTTCTATAGAAATCAACCTGGACAGAAAGGCCACCTGTCTATAAAGGTCATTTTTCTCAGGTCCCATAGGTGACCGTTATAGACAGGCTTCAGTGTACAATATTATATGATATAGTGGGCCATCAAGATTGATCCTAAATAGCGGCTAACTGCCGTTATTTGCCAATCAGCAAAGAAGATAATGATAAATAATGTGCCTTTGCGAATAAGAGAACGCATTGCAACTGTTCATCTTTGCGATATAATCACAGCTATTGTTGCGCCAAGTCACAAAATGACCAAAATGAAAAGTAATATGAGTAGAGTAATTCCTACCTCTGATGCATGTGTGTTGTTACGTGGGTCGTGGCGATCCACAACAGAATGGTGTCCATGAGAATTCAGCAATTCATTAAAATTAATTGCCTATAAAAAATAAAACAAAAATTACTGATCTTTGAAGACAAATAAGAGTTTCTTTGGTCACAAAAAATTACAGTCTTACGGTTGATATCATGTAAGGATGCACTTGGGAATGCCAGAATGATGAAGGGGTTCAGTAAGCAACAATAAAAAGCGAGCGGAAAGAAAGACCTCAGGAGTCAGTCCCCTGGGGTCGTATTTATGGCAGGGACTAAAGCATAGTCCCAGACTAGATCTCGAGTTCCATATACAGATTTTAGCAATTTAGTCCAGAAAAGAAGTTTAGTCTCAGACTACACTTTAATCCCGGTAAATGAATAAGGCCCCTGGCTGGGATGAAATGTATATCAGACCATTCCCTATTGTAAACAAAAGCAACAAAAATATGTTTTAACACTGTCCATAATTTAGCCAGTACAGCAATGGCCCACTCCAATCAATACTGTAGAATTGAAATAAATCACGGTTGCCTCTACGAGGTTATAAGGTCGCTCACGGTTCATCGGTAACTTATAAAGGCAATAGAGAATGTAACAAAACCAACTAAATAAAAGATAAACTCAATGGGACAAAAAGTGGGTCACGTGACCACGATTGGCCAATCAACTGTCAGGACACATCAGCGAGTGCAATGGCCGTCTGGTAAGAAACCGCTCTCGACATCCAGCAACACAAATTGGGACGTTCCCATTGCAGCGAATACGAATTCAGCAGCATGAAGTGTCACGCTACTGTACACTGACTCCACAAACTGTTTTGATATCCTTCAAATGTACTGCCTCCGTTTTCGTTTCGTCTCAATAGCGAGTTGTGAGCCACGGTATCATTCCTTCGTCCCATGCTTCACTTTCATCTTTCCATTGACTGTAATCCTAACGCCGGGCAGTTATGACAGTCTATATTGATTTGCTTTGTATTTTACATCTTTTTCTCCGAACTGTTTCATATGATCTAGGAGTAGGCATACTAACTCGTCAAGGACACGGCAGTTCGGGGGAAGGTACAGCGCGACAACTTGGCTGCTTGTTTTGGTCGCCAGAGAAGAGAACAGCTCTTCGAAATGCAACATCGTACACGTTGCTCATAACCCACCTTGGAACCATAGGTTTGGTCTTCCCAATTAACGACATCTGCTATGTCGAAATCAGTCAAAAGCTCAGAAGAGCTAGGATCATGCGATTTTGACGCCATGACATTGCTTCTTTCGAGGTCGTGCAGAGCGAGAAGTCGACGACGAGATGAACACCGACTTGCATGATGGGAATGCTGAAGAAGAAAATCACGTGACAAACCCCCTCCCCGCCCCCAATCCTAGCCAAGCCCCAAATTTGAAACTTCATTCATCGAATTTGAAACGAAGAAAATTAGTAAAATAATTACTGCTTTTAAATTATTTCTATGCTATATATATTGCATTAAACACACGCTGCTGCTATTTTAAGCTTTAATAGACGTTTGCTACACGCTTGTAGAAACTGCTTGGCAAATACAGTACAGTACAGTATACATTGATTATGACTATCTATTCTATCTATGCCCCAAATTGGAAGGAAAAAGAACCAAGAAATTGTTCCCTATTCCTTAATTATCTCCACTTCAATTCAAAAGCAAGGTATCAGATCCAGATAATTTTATTAAAGTGCCTATGACGGATAATTTTTTATTTCGTAAATCGATAGATATGATCCAGAATATACCTTCTGCAAAAATAATTTTTCAATTTGATCAAGATTTAGTACCTTTATGATGCCTTGAAGTTCGAGCATTATTTGAATTAATCCATTAATTGGGTATCGATTTATGCAACATTAATTTCTCAAAATCAGTCAAATTTGTCAGGAATCAGCGCTACCGTAATTATTGTTTACTATAGATCACTGAAGCATTCCCTCATAAAATAATACGATAAATTTATAACGGTGAATAGAAATTTCGTGCTTGGAAAGTTGGAATTATCGCTTTCCTTTCTACAAATCCCCGAAATTCCTGACACCAGCCTCAGTTTACTATTGAGCCAAACTTGTTCAGAACGAGGGACATTGAGCGTTGGGTGATAATGGCACCTTTTTATTGACAAACTCTCAGACAAGATTTGTGGAATGAGCAACGCATTGCTTTTAGTTTGTTGCTAACTTTTCAAACATTTCATAAACCATGAATAGATTTTCCCAAAGCAGCTTACGTCAAAGAAGCTTTTCTACTGGAGACTTGACTGCTTCGCTCAAGGCAGGAGAACAACAGACGAAAATTGTGGACACGAAAATTGGACAAGTTGAAAGTCATTATCCTCAGCTTGTACATGATATTAATTTGTACGTAGTCCGAACGGCCAAGATCCGTGATTCTGGAGATATATTACAGAAAACCTTGTCTTCTTACTCCGAGAATGAGTCACCTGGTGTGAAGCAAGGTCTAGGCTCATTTGCCGAATGTTTTGCAGCCGTTCAGGACCATAGAAACACTCTCGTTCGCCGCTTGGAGCAGAAAGTTTTGGAGCAATTTACAGTTTACGAAACACGTTGCAAGCAAGCGAGACATGACTTACGACAGCACAGCGTAGCTCACAATAAGGAACTAAATGAGCATAAGGTATTGGAAAGGTTAAAACATCGTTCGCCGAATGAAAGATTCAAAGTTGCAAAAGCTGAAACGAAATTCAAGAAAGCTGCAGATGATGCAAATCGATCGACGCAGATTTTGAATGATCAAATCAGTGAATTCGAGCGCCAAAAAGTTCAAGACCTCAAAAGAATATTTGGGGATTTTATGTTGAGTGAAATGATGTTTTATTCTAAAGCTCTTGAGATTTACACCAGAAGCTATCAAGAGTTGATGAGCGTTGATGAAGAGCAAGATGTCTCCCATTTGCAGACGACACTCAAATGGGAGCCTCATCAGTTTAATATGGAACAAAGTGGACAGCGATATGGTGGCTCGGTGCCTGCTCTAAATGCTGGCTACCCTGGCTGATAACAGGCTGCCGACCAGAGATTGAAATTTGGGACACATTTCAACAAGTTGAAAGCAGCCGACCTTGTGTTTCGCAAATTCTGTCTCATCAACGCGATTCACATATGAGTTTATCTACATGACCGCTTGTTTCTAGATATATTTAAAGTGTTTGAAAATAACAGAATTGTTAGCAATGTTCAACTAAACTTTATTTTCAGTTAGACTTCACTTAAATTATATTATATCTTTTAAATGAAGTGTCTAATTATTTATTTTTGCTTGCTAATCTGGAACATAGTTCGCAAATGCTATATCTATCTATAGTGCTAAATTGTGCAAGTAGAGCATGTTAACCAGTTTGTGTTCCTCGGTAGCACTGTAGACAGAAGAATCTTCCTTGCAGCAGCAGCATGCGGCAGACTAAGTACAGCAGTTTGGAAAGGCGAGAAATCGGGATCACCATGAAAGTCCGATTAATGACCTCATTCTTCTCATTTGTCTTCCTTGGTAGCACTGTAGACAGAAGAATCTCCCTTGCAGCAGCAGAACTCTGGCAAAAGGGATTTATTCAATAATTCTATTCTGTTCCAGGGGACTTTCCCTGCTAGTGAGCAAACGACCTTCTTTTCTACATTATTGTCAGTCGACGCTTTGCCCAAGAAAGAAACAAGACATCAACCTACACAGAACTCTGGGGGCTTGTAAGTGTAGGCTGACCGACTGCACTTGACTTTTCGGGTTGCTTCCATTGTTCAAGGTTGACCCAGTCGCCGTCGGCATTAGATGCAATGATCCCATCAAGAGCAGCACGGACGTAACAACCTAGAGAGAAAGAAAACAATAAATTACCAACATTGATTATATCTGAATTTCGAGATCTGATATCTACTGTTCGATGTCAATATTGCATTGCCGCAGTCAGTCGATTCAGTACAACTTGTAGGCTCCAATCTATTGGAATATAAGTGAGTGTAAAGTAATTAGGTTGCCAGTCAAAGCAAGTCTATCAATAAATGGGCTAGCATTGTCAGTTTTCTTTATTTCTTTGCAAATAGTTCTTGGTCTGCTTCTTTCAGAATTTTGTATCAATTAAACAGAGTTATTGCAAAAATTCTGTAGATTAGGAAAACCATTATGGAATTTCCTATAATTAACCCTACAAATAACTACAATGAAACCTGTCTGAAATGGTCACCTTTGGGACCTAAGAAGAATGACCTTTATAGACATGTGGCCTTCCGTCCAGGTTGATTTCTATAGAAAGTGTCATTTTGTCCTTTACAGAGGTGGCCGCTAATACAGGTTTGACTGTATGAGCATAGGCTAGGAACTTAATTAGCCAAAGAGCATTTAAACCTTCAAATAGAAAATTTAACAAATAATTCAAGTGGACAGGAAATAAAACGCATACCATCTTCAAAGTTTGCAGCTGATGCAATGAGATTATGGTCCGCGTTACGTCGATCTTCATGTTGCGTACTTTGAAAAGCACTTCTGATGCAATCTACCAGTAACTCAAGACCTTGCAGGTATATCTGCGGTATGACTTGTGCATCTAAGTTCGAGCATCTCACAGACCGACTTTCTTTATGAATCAGAACCGGTTTGCCGTCATTGTTATCATTTCCGCCAAATAAATCACAATTTGCTATTTTCAAGTATCCTTTAGTACCAGTTATTAATATCTCCTGTTGAAATCCACCATAGAAATGAGAGTTGACAGTTACACAAGCACAAATTCCACTTGGGTAGCGCATTTGAAAGCAACAGAAATCGTCACTAGTCACATGCCGGAAATTACACATATCATTCTTCCGTTTAATGAACGTTTCTAGTAATCCGTGTACATTGGTAGCGTATTCATCGAATAAAAATGTCAGTGCATCAATCAAGTTGCTCCCTAGCCCCTGGAGTACGCCCCCTCCCATTTGGGAGTCATGGGACCAATGATATGCTGACCCCATTTGGGCTCCTCCAGTATGAATGCGACATTCGCATGCAAGTATGCGTCCACAGTGACCATTTGTAATTAATTCCTTGGCAAGAACAAACGCTTTTAAAAATCGCAAAGGACTATGCATCAGAGAAAGCAACTTCGGGTAATACTCAGCAGCGGAAACCATTTTCTCCGCGTCTCTCAGCGATAGACCAGCAGGAGAAGCACAAAACACGTGTTTTCCAATCGACAAAGATTTCACTGATACCTCTGCGTATTGATGAGGCATGCCACAAACGCAAACAATGTCAACATCGTTGTGCAGTAGCAACTCATCAAGTCGCGTTGTGTAAAATGGAATAGACATTTCCGTGGCAATAACTTTGGCCTTTTCTTGGCTACTGCCCCAGATAGCAGTGACTGTGAAGCCATAAGAACGAAAAATACAAATCACCGTCTTTGCCATTAGGTCAGTTCCAAATACTCCAACGGAGGGCAACATTTTTCAAGCGAAAACCAAAATTACAAATCACGTTGCTTCAGGCGTGAGCTCCAAAATGATGCGCCATTTACAAGTTGGACCTCGTTTCAGGTGTCAGGGCGGCCAGTTGTTTTCTGCGGCGCTTTATTAGCCGCCTCACGGTAAAATTAGAAACCTCAAACTACTGGCCGCTCGCGGTCGGAATTTTGTTCCCACAGTGGTTCCCGCTGGAAATTCCTGTTCTGGACATAGCATGCATTGAGGATTTCTTTCCTTTCTTTGGTGTTACTTTGTCTGTTGTGTCTGGCCGTGATTTGTGACGTAGTTTACGTAATAAGTGCATTAAGAGGAAAAGGGGGGCCGGGGGGGCCTTTTTATGTACATGACCGTCTATACTATTATTATGCAATGAAATGAGAATATTGTAACTTACCTTAAGCTTTCCGTAATTAGAAATGACCTAAGGGATTCAAGAGTCAAAATCCAAGCAAATTTCTATGCCATCATAAAGCTAGGCCCCTTTCCAGACTGCAGTCCTGAGGTGTTTCTTTTAAAGCAAACATCGTATGATGGTATCATTATCCGCACATACCAGTTATAGTACAGTATTAAAATATTTATGCAAGCGAATGTTTCTATAAGCACTATTTTCTATCGGATTAAGGAATTTCTAGCACACCATCAAAGTGGTCCAGCAATTCTCTAACACGTGCTGTGAAGTTGAACATAGGTTAGGCCTAGCTATTGGGCGTAAATCATTGCAACAATAAACCCAGAAAAATAAAATTGTCGGAAGATAGCTAAATTTCATTTGCAATTTCATGAGAATATGAACTGACTCACAGCAGATGTAGCGTCAACTAAGAAAATTGAAATAACATGATAAACTAATTGAATTTCTGAAATAAAATTTCGATTGTTGTTAAAGTCAGAATCAAGATGGTCCGTATCCATTGCTGAATTTGGAGTATATTCTGTAAATGAAATGCGTCCATCAAGTCCAACGACAATTGGAGACTCCATGTGGATGTATTGCGTCACCAGGGATATTGCAGCATCACCAGAATGCCGCTGAATTATTCCAGCATTCAGGTCTGCAAAATTGTCACCACCATTAGCAATGAAACTAGGCACCAAAACCTAAAACAAATAAACATTGATTGATTGATTGATTGATTGATTGATTGATTGATTGATTGATTGATTGATTGATTGATTGATTGATTGATTGATTGATTGATTGATTGATTGTGCATTATGTCATACTCAAATGATATTATAATAATCTAAATAATAAGTAATATCTGGAAAATTCATGACACATTTTCTCACCTTGTAAATGGCGGTTGAATTCAATGGCTCATATTGAGGGATCCGGCAATGGCTACAACAAGCAAAGACCGAGACAACTCTGTTTCCTTTTGGCTTTGTCAAGTCGTAACGAATTTTAAGACCTGTTGAAACAGAAAAAGAAATATTGCAAGTACAATGAAACCTGTCTATAATGGTCACCTTTGGGACTGAGGTAATTGACCTTTATAGACAGGTGACCTTTCAGCGCAAGTTGATTTCTATAGAAAGTGTCATTTTGGGGTTATGAAGAGCGGCCTTTATATGCAGGTGGCTGCTCTATAGAGGTGGCCACTAGCACATGTTTGACTGTACTCTGTAATCAGTAATCAATTATAAGCTTATCGTACCTGAAACTTGTAGGAAATTCCCGTTTGGTGTTGATGGACTGTACATGGTCACTGCATGCTCGAGAGTTTTGCGTAATGTATCCCCGGTGATTTCAATGATGTCTGCTGTGTTTCCAAATGGCAGGACACTTAACACGTCTCCAGAAGAAACATGCTCTAAAGAGGATATAAAACAATCAGCCGTGCCAGAAAGATCACCAATTTCTGGTGACATGAAGTTATTTGTTTTAGTGATGTAATTAATTATTTAATGTTCTACTTGTTTTTAATTTGTTGTTAGCGACTGAGGCTAAGTTGCTATGGCGAGACTAAGGCATGTCCTAGCCACTACGTGTATAAAGCTAGACAGCTGGAGATGTTATATGTTTTGAGTTGGCGGTGGATTAAAGTAAAATATGGTTGCTGTCCAATTGAAGTTGTCAATATATAGACAGGTTTCACTGTCACAGTCTTGCCAGTCTGTCACCTCGGTTGAGCTGCCACCTGTTTATAGTGTCCAATTATCAAACACTTCTTTCACTCAAATTCTCACAAATCAATCTATTTACAAGGCAAAATAAACATTAGCCCAATTCAAATGGTCATTGTAGACTGCTTCAACATACAGTCAAACATGCAAATTTGCAACATTGTACGCACCGGTTACATCCTTGTCGACTGAGTTTTTGATGCCGCCACTATTCATTAGAGCAATAGCAATGTCCGTCCATTTTTGTGAATTTGGATTCTTGCGGTTCATGGCAACAAATGCGTCCGCAATCAAGTTTCCCATGTTGCACTCTCTAACATAACATGACGTTCGCTCGCCGTCAAGTAGCACATGAGTATGACCAATTGGTTGCTAAAATATGCAAAAACAAATTGTAAAAAATTAGAAAATATAATATGTGGAGCTATGACAAGCCAATGGAAAGTCTCCCTTGTGTTCTGGGGTCCTAGACAATTTAAACCACGGAATGCACAAGGAATGTACATATGTCAGCTTGACAAGAAGTTGAACTGGCTGGGTCAGGTCAGGCAACTATGCATATTAGCCGTTAGATCACATCGACACATAATAAGGTGGTTGCTTTATACAGGTAAAAATGTATTATACCTTTGAGAGGCCTCTTACTCCATTAAGGTAGCATTTTAAAAGACGGGTGGTCACTTAATTATAAATGGTGGCCCTTTGAGAATAATCACCCTTTCGTCTAAGACAAATGGTCTCATACCACATGTGGCTGAATTAGACAGGGAAACTGTACTGTTAGAATTTTTAATGTGATCTCTTATGGTAGATGGTCTGTTACGACAGGTGGTCACTTAAGACAGGTAGCTATTTAGGTAGTCGTTAAGATAACATGGATTGCATCCTCTTACCTTTGTAAAATGTTCAACTGCTTCTTCATGAGTAGCGACTAATAGCGAGATCATTTCATCCTCGGCATATGTGTCATCCAGTAAAATTGGATTTCCACGATAGGAGACAACCTCTCCTTGATGATCAAACTCCACTTTCAGCTTGCCGAGATATTTTCCAAAAGTATAAGCTTGAACGATTAATATTTTCTTGGAAGGCAATTGGTTTGGATTTACAACAATCGGATATTCCCCAGAAGGTTTTTCGTTTGACGGTGGAGTGCCTAGATGAAAACAAACAAACAAAATCCAATGGTGAATGGTAAATAACGTGCACTCTGCATTATTCTATGGTTATTAATTATTACAATCCACTTGACATCCTTGAAGTTTGAAGCCAAGTTCTTTGAGAATCAACTGTAATTACCCATTTAATATCGCTATTTGATTATTATCGCAAATTTATTTGAAGGTTATGGCTCTATCAATGAAATTGCTGTCATTGCTGTTGTTGTCATTGTCGTCATTATTGTTTTGAATTGAATTGAATATATTTGCATGGAAATACCCATGACAGGCAGATACAGGATAGGTCTAGCTATCTCTTACGTACAGCCTATACTGAAATTAACAACATTTATATTTACAGAATTTTGACAGGTCAATAGAGTTCAGTCGGTGTTTGAACATAAAAATTGAGGTGGACGATACGACGTGCTTTGGCAGGGATGTTGTTGTTGTTGAGTTTGAGTTTGATTTATTTGTCAAAAATATTTAAGTACAATTGACAGGCAAGCACAGGAAAGTAATAATACTTACACTAGACGTGCAGCCTAATAATATTTGCAAAACTTAGATAGATTAATTTGTTTTTTATTATTATGTTGTTGTTGTTATTGTCGTTGTTGTGACTTTCAAGTAGTATATCAGACATTCAAATAGGGGTTTTGATTATGTAAGTCTATCTTGATACAGTCAAGGCTGGGTAACTGGACCATCATATGATCAGACCAGCTGTTTTATCAGACATAACACGACAAGACATAATCATTTCACAACAACACTTGACCTAGGGATAGTTGGTCCAGTCACTTAATTGATCCAGATACCTCCCAGTGTGGTTCTGTAGTGACTGATGCTTGGTCAGTGTGAACGTGACGTCGTCATAGTTACATCATCGTAAAAATAAATATATAGCTGTGTCATCCTGTAACCATTCTCTTGCCGTCTGTACTTCGTCGTGTCAAGAATTCTGTCTGTTTGGTATTCTACGCTCTGTCTCACAAAATAGAGCTCTGGCATCAACGACCATACGACTCCTTGGAACTCTACAAGCTCTCCCTGTCATGGGACTAGCAACATGTCCATCAAATATGTATATATGTGTGAACTGCGAAAGCCTTCATCTTTGTTTTCTATAGTCCTTTTCAGTGGAGTTGATTGAACAATCAATACATTGCTGTACAAGCTTCACATACTGCTCTTCACTGACGCACTTTATACCTGCAGCACCGTTTTAACCAGTAGGCACTCAAAGCATGTGCTTCACTACCTTAGTCTGGATAGGCCCTTCTCAATGTCAGTTCAAGAAAAGAAAATTTACAGCATGTTGAGATCTAGTGCAGTGTGCAGTCAACTGCAGAGCGCTACTGAGCTTATGTTTCCAAATTTGCTGTTTGTTGTGAGCAAAAGCAACACCTCTGATGCCAATGGGTGAACATTTTAACAATGGGCTATTTAATTGTTAAAAATTCGGCCCCCTTGGGTGAAGTGCTTTAGGCCCTCTTGGCACTTAAAACAGCACTTCATACCTGTATAAAGGAATGTGTTTGTGTGGCCACCAACAACGATGTCCAGATCGGGAACATTCTGAGCTAGTTCAATATCAAACTCCATTCCTGCATGTCCAACTGCGATGAGTATGTCAACATTCAGAGACTTGAGCCTCGCTGCTTCCTCTCTGACGGCTTGTATTTCATCTTCAAACACAATGTTTGGCCCAGGAGACGATAACCTGTTTGGCATAAAATTATAATATATGAGCAACAATACGAACAATGCTACATTTATAATTTCACGACAATGAAAAGGCTAATTAAAGCTTATATGATCTTAACGAATACGACAACTAGCAAACAAACAATTAACTGACTAACTAACCAACTAACGAGTTAGTTAACAGACTAAAGGAGGAACCTAACTAACTAGCTTTTGGAGGAACTAACTAACTTACTAACTACTCAACCAATTAAATAACCGACTAACTAACTCATTAACTAACTTGCTGACTAATTAACTAACTAACTAACCAATTAACTAAACTACTTGACTAACGGATTAACAAACTAGCTAACTAATTAACTAACTAACTAACTAACTAACAAGTTATTTAACCGATTAACTAACAAACCAATTAACTATCTCATTAGCTAGTTTATTAATAAACTAACTATCTAACTATCTAACTAACTGACCAATTTACTAATTAAATAACTAACCAATTAATGATCTGGTTAATTAACTAACTAACTAACTCAATAACTCACTATAACTAGCCAACTTACTAACTAATTAACTAACTAACTAACTAAATAATTAATTAACTAGCTAACTAACTAACTATTAACTAACTAACTAACTAACTAACTAACTATTAACTAACTAACTAACTAACTAACTAACTAACTAATTAACT
>OFHS01000114.1:26992-41304 GCA_900245855.1 Calvadosia cruxmelitensis | reverse complement strand
ATTCAATAACAGATTTAACACATCTAAAACGTTTTTCGAAACAATCAGAATCTGATAAAATAATTTATTAAGTTTTTCCTTTAACGAAATACTGTAGGGGTCAAATTCAACAACAAATCACAGGGGTCCTAGACCCCAAGCCTGAGTCTTCATACCTGAGGCTGGCAAAACGCTTCGCACTATTTTTATTTAATTAATCCTTATCTATTGAGGTATACGCCTACAGTAAGCTATGAGGTAATGGTTATGCCACACAGGCTACACAAACATTTTTATAGTACAATACATCATTTGAGAAAAAAATGGTGCTAGATTTCAAGTTATGTCCTCTATATATATATATCTGACAGTATTTATCAGATACCCAAGTTCACATACCCTTACTTCCTAAATGATGATGTCACAGATCCAAAATTGTGCCCCCCCAGTGCCACGCCCTGACCAAATAATCTGACCTAATCATACACATGCGTACCATTTAGTCGATGTCGTGATATAGCCAATGATCCCAATTCGTCTTCCACTGATCGTCTTCACGTGGCTTTTGCTAAACAAAGGATTGTTTGTTGGCCATTTAGGCTCAGAACTGGTGTCCATATTGGCGACAACAACTGGAAACGATACATTTCTTAGGAAGGGCAACAACCCTGAAATTTCGTTGTCAAATTCGTGGTTTCCAAGGGCCTGCAAGGTTAAAGGACCCCACACATTTCATATTGAATACAGACAAGAATAAATGGGCATGAATGAAGTCTGAAAGGATCAACGCCACTCTAACAAGCTATTTTCAATGATCAATACAATTCCAAGGTATTAATAAAAGACAATATTTGCATCTCTAAAATAGATTTAGAAATATTGGAAACAAAATTTCTTACCATGGTGTCGTAGCCCAATTCATTCATCATCAAACTCGACACACTGCCTTTGTAAAGGTTAAACCATAATGTTCCTTGAAACTGGTCGCCTGCATCGAGTAACAAACTTGCATTTGTAGTGGCACGAATTTCGTTCAGAGCAGTCATTCGTCTAGCAACACCACCAAAGCATTTCCCAGCAGCTACTTTAGCCGGAGAGCAATTTCCACCATTCTTATCTGTTTGTTGAATTCGCGAGTGAACATCATTCGTGTGCAGAATGGTCAACTCAAAACCTAAAGAGACTTGACATAAACACGCAAGTAGCGTGACAAAAATTGATATAGTCAACATGGTTGCTGGAGTGTTTGAGGTTCTCCTTGAGAATATGATTGTAGCGTGTCCTTTTAAAGGTGACAGATCTGCTGACCAATTTCTATGCTGTGTTTCCAGGTTGGTGCCCCCTCGTCTCTTGCGTCATGACACATAAACAGTTGCACAATTCTGATGTCCTTTCAAGAGGCACGAAGCCGGAAAAGAGTGTAGAGGTCACACTATTGAATAGGTGAGATTGTATTGTCTTTTTGACAGGTGATGTCATCCTTGATGACGTCAAATATAAACAAACCGCTGCAGAAATAGATCGTTTGCATAATTCTACTGTCGGCAGACTTTTGTTTGGATGAATTAAATAGACAACTTCATGAAGCATCGTATGATCCAGACAGACAGCCACGTAAATCATTGTTGTCGATAAATTTTCCGTGTCCGTTTATTTGTTGTTTATCTGCCCGGAAAAAAAGTTTGTTTTCGCACGCCGAAGAATACGCCACGACAAAATCTGGGATGTTAAAACAGTGCTCACTGTTCAGTATCAATTTCTTCAAATTCTGTGGCTGCGCCAATTACCAAAATTACCGGCAAGCTCCACGCCGAAGATCTTGCGGTCTAACCTACAAACTTCCCAGTAGGAAAAGGCCTGTTATGCTTTTAATTTTATTGTATTTTGATGTCTGCTTGACGTCTCCTGCCATTGTCTGACGGAAATGTCGCGCCACGCTTCTTGCGCAAAGTCAAAATATCGCCAGGTCAGCTTGCTTTACAGCATTCAGTTTGACGATAGCCTTTTCAATCTCTTGACATGACGTCATTTTTCCTCCTTCGCTCCCACGCAATTGTCAACCAGTCTGTATGAGGCACTGGTTGCGGTCAACGATACCACGGAATTTATACCAAAAGTTGAAACGATTTGTTAGCCTACTGCCTAATTAAAATTGTAAAGTTATCTGTGAAAGTTGAATATGGCGCAACGCCGAAAAGTTACCGGAAAAATAAAATTGAGTGCTTTGATTTCAATCTCGTCAAATCTGTGAAGCTCTGAAGATACTGAACAGCTGATCTCAATATTTCTCGATCCATATCTTGCGAGCAGTATCAACTATCAATTTACAAATTATTTCAATAATGAAGTTTCAGTTTCATTTATCGAGTTCAACTTCTGCTATTTTACTGGCACATTTTTTTGTCTCCTTGAAAACTATTCCACGAAATAGTTCTTAGATAGATGGGTAAGGATGTTTAATTGTTTATTCCATATACGCTTTTGTAATATAATAGACTAGATGTAATTCTTCGTAAACTAATAGACTCAATTTAATTCCTCGCTGTATTCGATAAAAACGTAACAATAATTATAATAATTACATTTCCAGTATTATTTGAATCTAAATACAATATCAAAACTTGAAGTATTAAAACGTACTTAATTACGATCTTCGTGACAATAAATACTAAAAATTACAATTTGGCTTAAACTAAATTAGAAATAAGCAGTATACTGGTTAAGAACTTCTTCTAATACTGTATATCTTCGAGATCAGCTTGCTATTTTATCTGGGAGTCTTTTGGGCCTTTTGACACGCGTTGGATTTTCTTCAAGATTTAGATCTGCAGTCTGTAGTCTAATCACCGCTGGCAAGACCAGGCAAGACGAGATTCGTGGTCAACCAGGGGTGGTGTCAGAGGGGGGCTCGGGGGGTGTAGCCCCCATCGGGTAATCTGCAGCTACCCTGTTGGGGAAATTAAGCTCGTAATTATGGCAATCTCTTCCACAATCCCGTTTGAACCAGTCATCGTGCTGGATAAATCCAGATGACGAGCCAATTGCGAGGTACTATGAGGCTCAGAAATGCGAATTTGCTACTGATTGCAATGTTTACGCATTTACAGTAATAGAAAATTAGAAATGTACGCTGTTTGGTTAGCCACCTTGTTGGGGAAGCCTAGCCCCTCCTTCTGGAATTTTCTGGCGCCACCCCTGTGGCCAACTTGTCATAACTCATAACAATATTCTCTTCCACATTTCGTATTTCCTACAATTATAATTTCTTCTTACCTAAATATAAACCTATCTGGTCGAAGGAAAGACAGAAAAACAGGCCACATGTGGCGAAAAAGATAATTATTGGTAAAATCCGACGTCCGCTATAAGTTATCTGAAACCAACTTCAATTATATTTTATAATCATATATTGTTCATATACTAAAGTGGCGTGAAGCCAGCTCCAACCGGCGCCATGCCTGACAATCGAAACCAGTTTCAAGTGCTACGCTGAGTTCCTGTCTGACAGACATTTTGTCAAAACTCTTGAGCAGTGTTTACACAAATCATTTTAATGGAAATACAGGCACTTTTCATCCGTTGCTAGCCAGTTGAGGAACACGTCAGCGTAAATTTCGACGTATTTTTGTGCTAAATCCTGAAACAAAACAATAAAATGCAGTTTCAGCTATTATTTAAACAAAAGAAATAGATATCTAATGAAATCCTTTAAAAGTCTGGAAAATGCAAACATAATTAATGATATCCAACTTGAAGAAAAGAAACTCTGTAGCTCCTGCCATTTTGATTATGTGGGTCTCCCATGGAAACGGAAATCGCAATAAAAACAAAAGGCAATTCGACTCTCGTGTTCTCATGGGTTTCAGTCTGCTCGACGCAATGAAAATCATCATATTCTAGAAACGGAATTTCTCAACTGATATATCACCATGCCTGATGAAGCGTAAGTAATTACTCACAAGTTTTATTTCGTCGCTCTGTTTTTATCGAATATTTTATTGCTTTGATTCGTCCTTTTTTCAGGCTCCGAGTTGCTGTCAGGGTTCGCCCTTTCAACAGCAGGTAATAAAATCACAGCCGTACAAAAATTCGTAAAAAATTATTCCCTGATTAATCATTACGTAGCTTCTCTTTTTAAAGTTTACGATAACTTACTAACTTTTCTACGTAGATTGTGCAACATTTCCCTTTCTTCACTCTCGAGTTGAACCTACATATTTTGATCAAATCAATACAGATTACAGTGTATCTCAAAATCTCAAAAAGTGATTTGATTTTTTAGTCATTTGTATTGAATATTTTCAGAGAAAAGGAGAGAAAAGCACATCTCATTATTGATATGGTTGACAAGATGACTCGAATTACTGATCCAGAATGTCCAGGTAATTAAGATTGCTACACAAGAACCGTTAAAATTAAGTCTTGGAAATTTTAATGCTATTTAACAAGATATCCTACTGCATTTATTTATCCTGGTTTCGGTATTTAAATCTTACTTGATATAATCTCTTTGAAAGATCTCATACTTTTTTTTACGATTCCACTTTTTATCTTTTCAGATCAGCCACCCAAGGAGGTATTGTTGATCAATTTGTTGCCATGGAAATTATAGAATGTTTGAGCTTTGTAAACCCTTTGAATATGGACCGAGAGCTCTTATCCCTTTGTTTCATCCAATAGGATGGCCTCACACACAAGAAATATAGATTTAAAAACACATCCAGTGAACATCCACATGTATTGCCTGAAAACTGTACAGCAGCCACCTCAATCTATAGGTTCAAAAGTCAGTTAGAAAAAGTAGACCTTAGAACTCACTGTAAATTATTTTAGGCTGTACGTAAGTGTAAGATATCTTATCTTTATTCGCCTGTCATTAATTTTTTATTGATGACAAATATATCAAAATTATTTTTTTGCATCATTATCCTAAATAATAATTATTATAGAATCGAAACTGATTATCAAGGCACCTTTTTGGATGTCTGTGATATGTAAATTATATGTATGGACACTATAAATGTAAATCCGATGAAAATGGAAATTAAGCCATACCAATGAGTTAGGAATATATTGATGTTATTATTGATAATCTGATATATACAGTAAGCTTAGGTGATGAGCATTATCATCATCATCATCATCATCATCATCATTTATTCTGATATCCGACAAACAACTTAATGCGTTTTTCTCGAAGCAGATACATGGGAATACATGGGAATGGCATCATCATAATACATCATAGAAAAATATATGTTAGTATAGAATTGAAAATTTCCAGATACAGTCAAACCTGTATTAGTGGCAACCTCTATAGAGCAGCCACCTGTGTATAAAGGCCACTCTTCATAACCCAAAAATGACGCTTTCTATAGAAATCAACCTGGACAGAAAGACCACCTGTCTATAAAGGTCATTTTTCTCAGGTCTCAAAAGTGACCGTTATAGACAGGTTTCACTGTAGAGCTGAACAACGTAATAATGACATACAGTAGCTTAACAGTGACATTTTAAACAGTCCAATGACAGTAGGACAAAGAACAAAGGAAAGTTTTCATTGTTGACTATTTAATCCTTTTGTCTTGATATAGATGCATCTTAGTGGTACAGTGAAACCTCGTTAATATCACTACGGTCTTCCAGTCAAAAATCGTGATAATAAGCGGGTCGTGATATTAAGCGGGCTAGAATAGTTGATTCAGACAGAGCTTGGTTCTCAAACTGAAGTGATATTAAGCGGGTTGTGATATTAACCGAGGTGATATTAACGGGGTTACACTGTAATATATATATTTAAATTCATTCCAGAGAATATCTAATAATACCTATGTGATGTCATCTTTTTTCTCTCCAGTAGTAGTAAACAAATCAAATGCATTATGAAAGAGGGGATATTTTCCCTGTGACCCCTTAAATACATCTTTACAGCAGAACTCAACCAATAACATTCCATTCAATTAATGTTATATCACTGTTTAGAATCCCACTCTCCAAGATTTCACACTTTTCGAGAGACGACGGCAAACCACAAAGCGTGCTTTTGGCTGTATTCTGATATAATTCACTGTGACAAAATATAAATACAAAATTGAAATAAATATGTAAGAGCCTGCTACATGTGAATTCTTTGCTTGACGAATTTCAATTAAAGACACATACAGAATAAATAACACAAGATATATACAATATCAAAGTACAAAATATATTACTTATATTCGTGGCTTTGCCACGACTTTACAATGTCTCAAAAGTGCCTTTCCTGACTTAGAGCCATGAGATCTAGTCCTTTTATACATAAGCTACGATTGCTATGTTGCCACAAAAAAGATCAAATTGCGAGTCTAGACATTCAATACATTCATGGCGTCAAATTAATTACCTATAAACCTAATATGGCTAAAACATTTTGGCCTTGTGGATCAACAATTGAGCACATCGGTTATAACATCAACCAATAAATACAATGAAAAAATACCTATGTACTGGAGTTTAGCATTACTAACCTAGTTTCCATGCTAGCCTCCTTTCTGTAAATATTGTGCTTATATAAGCTTGGCACACCCTGTTTAGTTGCTCTCTCTTGCTCTCGCTATCCTAGCATTACATTGATTGCCAACAGAGCTTGCAACATTGCCTATTCTTTCTTGTGGTGTCATATATGTTGCTATGGAGTCTAATACAGCAACCACCACACCTACCTGTACAATGACGATAGTCAAATGATCCTTGTATACATAATGACAGTCACATGATAGGCAGGCATAACAAGATTTGTCATGAATGAGTCACAGTCATTACTACATCAACATACTTATCCCTCCCAGTGGCCAGTGCATGATGTAATTTTGACCTTGGTGCTTGGTTGATGGGAGGACCATTGGCTGCCATGCACTGCTGCTGCTGCGGATATTGCTGATGCTGATATTGCTGCTGCTGTTGCCGATCCTACTGCTGCTTGTGAACCTGTCACTGTAGGGATATCGTCTATGTTAGAATACGTGTCTAGTTAAGTCGTCCCGTGTAATTCGTATATTGTAGCGCAGCATTTCTCTGTTAATCCTTTCGTAAACAATCTTGCATATTTGTCCGTCAACTAGTACTATCTCTGTTGTAAGCCCATTGCAAGTCATTCCTTCCTCCGTGTTCAATATATACATCAACTCGACTCTCGCTCTCGGCTGGTACTTGTACAGTCGCACTCCCCCAACAAAGCACCAGTCACACTAGTCTATTGATCACCAGTCTATATATTACTGACAAACAGTGGAGGAAGTGATTAACCTATTAATATTCTAAAGTGAGACACGTGCACTTCCATCAAGTAATTATAAACTTGGGTATATGATAGCTTCTGTTGTAGCGACCGTGGTTACGCTAACACAGTAGTCAATATGTAACTGTTGTTAGCTTAATCACGGTCATTGCACTGTACTATTGGCAAGGCCACACCTTGTAAAGTTTACATATTATAGCAATTTAATTTGCAAATTTGATGATTTTATTTTCAGTTTTCCTTTGACTTTTCATACTGGTGAGTGAGTACAATGTGCCTTGAATGTTAGGTTGATGCTATATCTCCTTCGTAAATCACAGACGAAGAAAAACAAGTTTGTAGCTACTGCCCTGCTCAATGTTATTCTCACAGTGCTTTAACTAGTCACTCAGACGCATGTATGTTGGGATTCAAAGGGTTTCATTAGGTGAATTGCTTTTAGCTAATATTACGGGGACATCTTTGACAGTGACAGAAAATGCTGTGGCACGCCCGGAGACATGGACCATGACGAGCTTTACTACTAGCAACATCTCATGATGAGGACATGAACAGAACTAAATTATGTTACAGAATACAGAACCTCTAGGCTACGACACAACAGCATGGCATTAGTAACACCAAGGAGATTAACACAGGAGAACTATATAAAGGAAGATGACCGGAAACATGACAACCAATAAGTGTGACGACAACAGGAACTAGTCAGCCACCACAGAAAATTTGAAAATTAGCACCTGGGTGCAATTAATTAAAAAGGACAATAGCTTCCATTTTCTGTTGGATAGCAATGGTTTGCAGTAGATTGATGCTAAATAATGATGTCATTAGTTGTAGGTATGTCAGACATGACTGTCAGTATGTCTCATACCTTCTCCTTAGGTCTCATGATGATTTTAATGAGGATGAGGGTGGAAACCTTGTAGCATCAACCGCAAGATATGCTGATCAACGAAAAGTGTTCAATGACCTTGGACAAGGGGTTCTCAACAATGCAGTCGAAGGTACGACACCACGGAAATAGTAGCACACCTTTCTAGTTGTAAAACTGAAAAGATTTTGTAATGCAAAGTTTTATGTTGGATGCAGTGACGACAACACAATGCAAACACAAATTATTTATTCAGCTACTCACAATGGAGAGCGACACCGAGCTAACTATAAAAATACAACCTTTTTATGTCCTAATTAGTAATGCCTGCATCTTTTAATCTCATATTTCGAAGTTTGTTTGTATGCAAAACTTCTGGTTGTAAAATATCTTTGTTTGTACGTGATGTATGTTGCATTATAATCAATTTTATCAATTGCTCTTGTGGAAATCAGAATTTATAAGCTGCATCGTATTTGCGATGTACTGTTCTTGTGATGTTGGGATTTGGTCGTATGTGCTTGTGAGTCTGGTATAATAAGCCAGTTCACGGTTTTTCACACGCATACCTAGAACTGGTGGCCTGGTAACTAGGGGGAAAAGCAAGGAAAATTGTCTTCGATTAGCTGTGTTTTGACCGTGCGTTTCGACGTCGCTGCTCCTGAGGGTATTTTCTGGATATTCTATGCCTCTCTGGAAAATAAAATTTACACTGATGCAAAGAATACACCTCAAGGTACATGGTCGGCATTTAAACAAATTTTTTCGTAAAAGATTTTCCCCCTAGACACCAGGCTACCAGTTCTCGACATGCGTGTGAAAAACCGTGAACTGGCTTATTACATTGCCATGGTAACATGATGTTATAGTCTCATTTGGTATCATTGTCTTGTTTAAGTTGTGTGTGATCTGTTGAGGTGAATTGCAGCTTGTTAGTCTGAATGTCTTACAATTCACCTCAAGAGCAATGTACTACAGTGAAACCTGTCTATAATGGTCACCTTTGGGACCTGAGAAAGTGACCTTTCAGTCCTGGTTGATTTCTATAGAAAGTATCATTTTTGGGGTTATCAAGAGTGGCCTTTATACACAGGTGGCTGCTCTATAGAGGTGGCCACTAATGCAGGTTTGACTGTATAACAGAGCACACACATGCTTAAACAAAACAATAATATTAAACAAGGCTATTGCGTCACTTCATCACTTGCGTCACGTAATAAAGCCTAAAAGTTGTAAATTATATACTTCATTGTAACTTTTTAAATGTTTGTGTGTTATGTTATTCGTGTATTGTCAGTATTGTGGGCAATTGAATAGGGATTGTACCTGCTGTCGTCTCTGTCTCCCTAGCACTCTCTGTGCATCGGTGTGTTCTATCGGCTAGTATGTGTTCCTGCCAGTCAGATATCTGGGTTCGACTCCCGGTCCAGCTAACACATATATTTGTTATGTCTTCTGTGATTGTATTTGTCGAGAGCCCCAATTAATAGAGACAAGCCATTGGCTTATTGGGCTACTCTCGTTAAACAAAGTGACATTTACACTTTACATTACACCCAACCATTCTTTTACAGTTGTTTTACTTTCTGTTGCAGTCTCTGTGTTGAAACCTGATAATCTATCATCTTCACTAATTATCCGACCTGTTTCACATAAAAGCTTGAATAGATCTATTGCTATTTCTTTTACATGTAGGTTTTAATTGCTCTCTGTTTGCGTATGGGCAAACTGGTTCCGGGAAATCGTACTCCATGGTTGGATATGGACCGAATAAGTAAGTAGATGTGATTTTGGTACCAACAACTGTTGGAAATAGTAATGACGTAATTATTGTGGTAATTCAATCGGAAGTGTCACTGTATGTAGACAGTTGTATGTTCCGGTAATGTAAGGTGTTATGTGGTGTGATGTGTTATTTAGTAAAATAAGTTATCGTGAGATTCGCTCTGAGCAAGACGTGTTGATTCCTTGTGTCGGAACTCGGTAGCTATCGATCTCTCCATTACACGAAATCAGTTTTCCAGCAACAAAAACTATTCCAAAATTATGCCAAAGCCGTGGAAATCACTTTAAATAACAAGCATCATGGGAAAACCGAGGACCAGATCCAAGGAATTTTTGCGACTAATTTCCAAGGGAATGAAACCTGATCAACTGCAACCTCCGGAATACAAATCTGACTGATGTTGATAGTTGTACTATAAAGAAAGTCGAAAGAAGACAGTCGTAGCGCAAACTACTTTTAAATACAACCAATCTTCATTTTTATCAAGACCTTGATTGAGACCAAGTAGTAATTGTATTAACAATCACAGTGGACTGCTCATGAAATTCTTGCAGATAGGTAACGCCGTCTCGGCAGCAGTCATCAAAGGGCACAGTATGAATGCTATCCACAACACAAAGCTCATTCGGTGCAATGGGCAGCGTGTAGCATGAATTGCAGTGCCGTCCATAGCTTACAATTTTGCCTTAGGTCCTAGGACAAGACAAAGTGTTTGCAATGCCCAAGGAATAGAATTTGAATTATTTTGCTTGTGAATTACATGGGAGACAGACTTGATTGCCAGCCGATTTCCTTCGAGCTGTAGCCTGTGGTATTTTTACAGGTGACGTGATTTTGACATTAATAGTCACCTTGTAATTGTCTACGTCTGTTGTTGTAATTCAATCTCTACGTCATGTCCTATAAATAATCTCACGATATAAGCAATTCTTGATCTCTTCGTCAGCAGATCTAGTTACGCTATTGTTTTATTTGCTGAAGCAAGGTTTATTCTGTAATCCTTTGTAAATGTGTAATTTGTAAATCACATGATGATAGTTGATAAAAGCAAGTGTCTGTCTGGGATAATACAACTTTGATTGTGAGTAAAGACAACGTCTTATCTCTGATTCCTTATGCAACGCGACATTTTGGCATCCCCGGGTGATGGTTATCATAGCGTCACCCTTAATTCTCAATGGATCTTAAGCATCGATCGCTGAATTTGTCCGATCCGGAGAAGGCTGATGCCTGGTTCACGGCCTTTGCAGCTCGTGCCCGTGGAAAGGGCCTCACTGACACGAAGGACGGTTTTTTGCAGAAGACCGATCTCTCTCCAGTTGTGTGGCGAAGATGCCCTCGTTAAGCGACATAGCCTAGTCAACAGGTCCAAGCAAAGTAACAAACCATGAGGCAATACAGAAGTGACTCAATGCCAGTCATCACACGAGAGTGTCAACAATTTCTCTTGATGATTTACGACCGACTTGTAGGCTTATTGAAATTTTGAGCTTAATGGCTGTAGCTCGTGTTGTTTGCCACAACTAGTCACGCTTGCCAATGCTACACTTTTGTTTAGTCCAATCTGAGTTGCTCTGATCCAAGAAACAATAGAATGAGAACATGCTACCAGCCATGCAAGCAACAACTAAAATTTCAACAGTGTCAGCTCACATTGACAATATTGAGTTGATTGAAATTTGTAGCACACCCAGGCGAATAACATTCCTATGTAAAAAGGTTGTAACATCACAGCTAGTTCTACAATCCTATTTTCTGTTACTCACATGCTCCTACCCATGCAAATGACACTATGAACTGATACCATGTGAAATCCATGTGAAAAACCATGTGAAAAGTGCCCATTTCACATGGTTTTTTGCATGGTGCTTCCCATTTCACATGGTTTTCTCATGGTTTTGAATTCATAGTGATGACATTCCCCATGTGAAAAAATCCTGTTTGAAAATTCCCCATATGAATACGATTGTGATGTCACAGTTCGATCTTGTGTAAATAGATAGTTCCTTAAGAAATACATTTCATCTCACTGCAATGATTGGAATTTCCTTTCAATTTCCGAGAAGTTTTGTTTTTGCAAATTATATTTAGATGAATTAACATACGACAGATGTAGTCAGTCCAATGAAATAACTATCCAATCTGTCTCAAGAGGTCTCTTATAAGTCAAATCGACATCACCGAAAGTAGAACTGACACAGATGCATTGATTCCTTGATTGTTTTTCAAGTATCGAATTACCATTTTCTGTCACACAAGCTCAGTGTTTAAGTTAGTTTGACTTTATGTAGTAACCTGTGGTGGCTATGTAGTTCCTGTTATTGTCACACATATTGATTGTCATTCCGTGTAGTTTAAGTGCAAGGCATTGTCTGCCTGCTACATGTGTATTCTTTTGGTTTATTTTATATCAAAATAAAGACATATGAATGTTTCGGATTATCTTCCTGTATATTGTTATCTTGTGTTAATCTCCTTGGTCTTAGTAATGTCATGCTGTTATGTCGTAGCCTAGAGGTGCTGTATTCTGTAACGTAATTTAGTTCTGTTTGTGTCCTCGTCATGAGAAGTTGTTAGAAGTAAAGCCTCTTCGTGGTTACTGTATCTGGGCATGCCACGACATAACCTAGTGAATTAGTTTGTAATTCGTAATTCGTAATAGGCCTCGTTTCCAGAGTTGCCTCGTTTTCATGTGAGCCTATATTACGTTCCTCGCGTTTCTAATGTTGCTTCATGTGAGACTGTGTTGTATACTTGTGTCCGAAGAACTGATGCAATATGATTCGTTAGATGTTGTGGAAGACGAAAGATGAGTTACAAGACTTTGACATTCCACAGTAATATGTATTTGATAGATAAGTTGCTGTTCCCACGACAGGGAGAGATGGCAGAGTTCCAAGGAGTACATATGGTCGTTGGTGCCAGAGCTCTATGTCGTGAGACACAGCGTAGATAACAGGATAGACATAGTTGTTAACACGACGAAGTACAGACAGCAAAGAGGATAATTACAGGGAGACGCAGCTACATAATCTTAACATCACGTGACTACAAAATGACGACATTGAGTTCACACAGACCGCGTGTCAGCCACTACAATGTTCAGCATCTGATGTGTCTCCTCTGACTTGGCTATTCCATACTATTCTCGGCCGTTAGTGCCACTCCGCAACTTTATTCCTTTAAAATTCTTGCTTTGTACTTGTTATTTGATTAATAATACTTTGATCTTTCAGAGGAATTGTACCCATTACATGCGATGAGTTATTCAAATTGATTGAAAGATCGTCAACAGATATCGTAAGTTACTCGGTTTTTATCTACAATATTGCGAGTCGTGTTATTAACAGAAGTGATGTTACTTAATTTACACTAAATTTCCAAATTCGAGTGATGCAAATGAGTTAGTATCGTACTGAAACATGAGTGAGGTGAAACCTCTCCTTTGGAAATTGTTGTTTTTTATACTTATTCGCAATAAACAGCCGAACATTAGCAAACCCAATGGAGCAAATCTTACTGATTTCTAGGTTTCTGGCTGGTCCAGTACTAGGCTACTATGCTCACGACAATGCACTGTTGTAGTATGGTAGGTATTCTCCAGAGGGAATACCAGCAATGTATTGCAAGCATTTACATCAGCACTCAGACCGCCTATCAGCCCCCTCCGTCAGTCGCTATAAATGTCTTGTATTTCGTAATGTCATTCTCTTGCAATCTACTCTCGAGCCTTCGGACAGGCAGGCTACCCTCGGTCGTATCTGACACAATTATATATCTACAACATCATCCACTTGTCTCTGTCCTCAATCAACATTTGCAACCTACAAACTCTACACACTTACAAACTACTTCCATTCATCTGTTCTATTTTCAGAAATACCAAGTAACATTCAGCATGCTGGAAATTTACAATGAACAAGTGCGTGATTTACTTCGAAAGGACAATCCCAAAGGTGGACTGCCTGTGAGTGTTGTCATGGTTATGGTTTCTAGCTTGCTGTTGCAATGCATCTCAGCATTTGAAATACCATAAATCCAATGACAATGATTGGATGAACGAAATCACTTCTGTTTGAGGACTGTATATTTTACTGAGTTTCTCAACACTGCTTTAAGNGAGCACACTGATTTTCATTCGACAAAGCACAACACTATATATTTACAATGCATGACTATGCAAACTACCACTGACTCACGTTGATACCAGAACAATCCAACACGTAACACATACGACAAAGTGACACCACAACACTTGACACTTCATATGACACCACAGACGTACACGTCACCCAGTTCTACAAAACTCTACGGGCTCTGGAGGTACCGTGTCCGGTTATGTGTATTTCCGCCGAATGGGTTTACGCCGAAATATAAATTCGACGTAAACCCATTCTGCG